>PVKS010005821.1:0-82493 GCA_004027875.1 Aplodontia rufa
TCGGAGCGAGGACACCTACTAAGCCTCGATCCAACTATTCAGAAGAGCTCAGTGTCCGGGCACGCTAGAAACGAGTCTAGGAACTGCCATGATGCGCAATCCCAGATAAAGGAGTCTCCCAGGGAGAAAGACTGAGTGTCTGAAGTGGCACAGAGACATTAGATTTTGGCAGCGGCCACGGGGACAATCTGTTGAAGAGATCCAGCTGCAGGAGAGTAAGGTAGGAGGGGGCAGCAGCAGGCACTGGGGGCCGCTGGGGGCCCAAGGAGACACATGAACGACCTCAGGGCTGGGGAAGCCCCCCAAAGCCCCCTCCCAGTCTGGCCATCTGTTTGGGACTTCAGGCAGGCAGGCACCGTGACGCTTGGGGACCTGCAGCCTCACCAGCAAACAAAGCCAACAGCCTGGCTTCCCCACAAGGGAGAAGCGGAAGCCAGCGCTGGACGCTTGCTTTTGGAAAGTGGCCAGGCCCTATCCCTGGAACCTTATCTGGCTGAACAAAGAAAACCTCTTGTCCTGCAACCACACTCTGCGCCAGTGCCCAGGGTCTCCGTGGAGTCGCCTCCTGTGTCAAGAAGAATGGGTCATCCCTTTCTGCCTTGCCGAAACCTTCCTAGCACTCAGAAGAAGCCTCATCTGGGGCTTTAGCTTGCAGCCCAAGGACAGGCACCAGGCTCCTGCAGACAGGGCCTCAAGGCCCTTTCCAAACCCACCGGCTCCTCATCGGGGCCTCCAGCAACCTCCCTCCCCTTGGCCAAGATTGCAGGACACTGCAGCGGCCTCTCTCCAGGAAGGCCATCCAGAGACAGCGGAGGAGACTAAGCTGGTGACGCCAGAGGGAGAAAGGCCACCAGGGGTTGGGGAGTCGGAAGGGAACGTCAGGACCTGCGGCAGGGGACTGGCTTCCAAGTGCTTTCCTGGTTCTGACAGTCAGAGCTGCACCGCCTCCCCGACCCGCAGGGGCACGCGGAGGAGGGAAGAGAAGAGAAAAGCAGAGGAGCAAGCAGAGACCGCCCAGCGGCTGGCGAGCAGCTCTGTGCGCTTGCCCCACCACGGGGCGGGTTTGGGAACTGCATCCTCCTCAGAAGCACAGGATTTAAAGGCTGTAGTCCCCCCAGACCCTCCCAGATCCCAGGGCTCACTTTCCACTGTCTCCGTTTCCCAAGGCCGGCTGTGGTGTGAAAATGTTCAGTAGAGCACTCCCGAAATAAACAGTCCATAAGTTAATAAATAACACTACTACAGCATATTATTATAACTGTTCTATTTCATTACTAGGTATTGTTATTTTTAGTATGCCTCATTGATAAATTAAACTTTAGCAGGGGTATGTAGGTAGAGAGAACAGTATACACAGGGTTTGGTGTTTTCTATCATTTTAGGCATTCACGGGGGTCTTGGAACATCTCCCCCTAGACTTCTAACGAGCTAGCTGCTCTGTGATCAGAGATGTGCCCCTGCTCAGTGTGAAGACCACCCTCCTCCAGTGTCGGCCAGCATCCTCAGTACCTTGCTGGGACAGAAAAGATGTATGTCCCGTTCAGGATGAGCTGTCACTGTGGCCACTAACAGGAATAGATCACCGCAGAGCAAGGAGGACCTGCTGCCCAGAGGGGACAAGAACTCTTCTCCAAGTCCCCAGCTGCTGGGGACACACAGACCTCAGGAGGGAATATGCCAGAATTGGGAAGGTGGTCCCAGCCGGCGCGGCCGCTCTCATTTGGGCCCGGATTAAGTCTGGCTCTGATCGCTGCTCTACAGACACAGCCGCTGAGTCCCTTTGGGCGGCTGCAGGCTGCTCGGGAAGCAGCAGCCCTCTCCCCAGCCGTGCAGTGCTCATTCCCACCAGAGGTGGCGCTCAGCAGCGAGCACCTGCCCCAGGCCGAGGAGGTGCCCCGCGCCCCACACTGATATCCACAGAGAGATCATCAGGCCCCTTGCTCTCCAAAGGGGCTTTTTCTTATAAGTGCACACTGCAGTCCCATCCGCTGGCAGAGCTGTGCTGCCTCTGCCCTTGCGGCAGGATCGGCGGCTGGGGGTGAGTCAGAGTAGCCCTGGTATCCAGAGACCCAGCTGCCCCAGGGCAGTCTGTCCCCTCCCACATCCAAAGTTCCTCAGCACCTAAAACGAGAAGGTTCAGCTCCCAGGGGCTCCCAGCGTTAGCTCATGTTAAAGCCGTCTGGGGAGCTCCGAAGCTCGGCGCGGGCTCCATAGAGGACCATTAATTACATCAGCATCGCTGGGGAGGGTGCCCGGCAGCCTCCGTTTTACAACTCCCCGGGAGATCCTCCCGCGCAGCCTGGATGTGCAGCCTGGATGTGCAGCCTGATGCTGGGGCCCTGGAGGACCATCCCACCGCGGGGTTCTAGCATCCCACCCTCCAGGCAGCGTCCCTTTCTCAGGAAGAGGCCTGCCTGGGGAGCTGCAGTCCCACCCCCATCTGCACAGCGGAGAGCACCAGCATTTCACTTCCTGGCTCCGTCTGGAAGCCGGAGGAAAAGGGACACTAGGTGAACAGAATGGTCATCAGGACCCCAGAGAATCTGAAACAATTCAGAACTCATGGACAAAAAGACATCATAGGCAGATAATTGGAAGGAGAAGGGCTTAAAACAAGGTTTTCCATCAGGAGAAGAAATGCCCACCCCCTCCACATTATCAGGCCCTAGAAAAATGGCAGGCCCAGTTTGCCAACCTGTGTTGCTCCACCTACTTGTCCTGCAGCCATTCACACCTGGGAGGGCAGGGTGGTTAGCCTCTGGCAGCTGTGTGGCCTTGGGCATGGTACTTAACCTAGCTGTGCCTGGGTTGCTTCATTCACAAACGGAGGTTAATTATGTCCTTGGTGCTTCATAGGATGGCAGCAAGGAGCAAATGAGTTAATATAAAGTATTTACTGCAGTGTCTGCCGGCCGCAATGATACACTCAATAGGTATTTAAAATTGGTTTGTAGGGAAGGTTCCTAAGGCTAAGTAAATGCTAGAACATTGGGTTAAAGATCAACAGTTTTCTTCACGACAGGACTTCTCCAAAATGACAATATTAACAATGCCCCTGGTGTGTACCACAAAGGATGAGCGGCTGAATGGAGATAATGGATTGCACACTCACCACCCCCATGTGCAGAGCGGATCCTCAACAAACGTTACCTCCAGGTAATCCTAACAAGCACCATAAATCCACAAGACAGAGCGTGGCCCGCAGCCCTCCCCTGGACCCCTCAGCTCTTGCAGAATGAGCATTCCTGGAAACACACTCTGGAAAGGTTCCCTGTTAACCCCTTATGCATGTGAGGCAACCGTTAAACCCTCTGTGCCAAACAGACCCATTTTTACATCATCTGTTTACCTTCAGGACCCACAACATGAGATTTTCACACCACCAGACACAAGACAGTCTTAGAGAGCCAATGTGGAACCTGACCTTTCAGTTTTGGTGAAATGCAGATGGTTTGCAGGGGATGAAGGACAGAATGGCTGAAAACAGGAATGTTCCAGGGAGCCCGAGGAATTGCACCGAGAACCTTCCCTGATCTACGCCTGGCATTGTGCAAGGCAGTAGTGTTGCTCTTTTCCCATGATGGCATGCTGAGCCTCACCTAAGCATTCCCTTGGAGACAATAAAAAGCACACTGGATGCTCGGACTGGAAGCTAACACTCCCAGCCCGCTCCAACTCTCCTCCAGGGCCGCTTGCTTTCCTGTAGGCTTCATTGCAATATTTACTTCCACCAAATTGATTGCAAAGTAATAATTTCCTCCATTTAATTTATTAAGCCTTTAAGAGAAGCAAGCACCTTCTTGGGAGTTCACTGTCTTAGCCGAGAAGCTTCCCAAGGCACTTCAGAGTGAGCTGAGCACATCTCCCCGTGTTAGAGCTGGAGCTCTGGCCTGGCCCTTTGTCCTACCCCTGTTCTTAATTTCCTGCCACCTACTGTCCCTCTGATAAGTGCTGAAAGGGGGAAAGGTGTTATTTAATTGCTTTAAAGATATGGAACAAGCCAGTGTGGAGGTTATCTCCTCCCCAACCCCTCTATTTTTCTGGCTCAAGCCTTTGTTACCTAGTTACTAACAGAGCTAGGGAGGAAGGTGGGCTGGAGGTCACTTTGCCCACACCCACAGGGGTGTGTGGGGGTAGCCAGCCAGGAGGAATCAAATGGAGAATGGGGATTTCAGGTTGGCTGCAGAGCACCAAAGTCTTCAGCAGCTCTTTCCAAGCATTCACAAGCCGGGGTGGGGAGGCACAAATGATCTGGAGAAAAATCAATTAGTTGTTCCAGATGACACATTTTCTGTTGTCCAGGTCATTGTGATCAGATCCCCCTAGGTCAGCTGCAGGAAAGACCCAGGGGGTCAGAACTAGTTCCAGGCTGGGCCTGCCCAACATGGTGGGCAGGGGACCCTTCCCAGGGAAGGTGCATGGAGAGGGGATTCCATGGGGGCACACGGACATGCCAACAAGTCACCCAAGTGGCCTCAAAAGGAGGTGGTTGTTTAGCCGACCCTCCAGGAGCTGTCTGTTTTTGCTGGTGGTATCATAAGAAAAATAAGAAATTAAAAAAAAAAGAAGAAGAAGAAGAAGAAAAACTAAACCATGCATTGCCCATAGGGGTCGCCTGGTCTAGGGAAGGATGCATAGAGCCAGCTGTCTGTTTCTTGTAAGGTTAGAAAATGATGTTTTTTATTTTTTTTTTAATGATACATGAATTTGGCATCAACAGTTGCAGAACTTTTACGCAATAAAAGGTAAAGGAATGTGCAGGCAGAGTGGCCGATCCTGGCTCCCTTTTCCCTGTCCTTCCTTGGAAAACAGGGGGGTTGTGGGTTTTAAACAGGAGGTAGAAACAGGCATAGTCAAACCTGTACTGGCACAGGATGTGGTTTCCCTGAGATCAGCTCCCTGGATCTCCCTCTTCCACCAGCCCATGGGAAGCAGGGACACACGCCTCTTCTAGTGAGCTGCCCCCACCCCTCTTCCACAGGAATCTAAAGACAAAGTGATCCCAGGGTGGCTGGGACAGCAATCACCAGCTCCACTTTCACATAGCCCCTGAGCTCCAGGGTGACCAACAGCCCAGAGATGAAGCAACACAAGCCGCTCACTGCCACTGGCTCCTCTCCCATGTCACTCACCCTTCAGGGCTCACCCACCTGTTCAACAGCCTCTGAACTTTGCCTTTCACCGGTGAACTGGAAGTCGGAAAATATGATGGACAGTCCAAGCCAGCTCCGCCCATAGAGAAAGCTAACTGGGGTTTGCTTTCCGACTGCCCATCCTCTGAAACTGTACCCAGGGTGGGGTGCGTGTGTACTCGGAGGAGGGTGAGTAAAGGGAGACTGCGGATTGATTATGACTTATTAAACTATTGGAACACAGGCTGAATCATCGCAGTCAAAAAATAAATAGCTGCAACTCGATGCGACACAACTCCCACTTCTTCTGGCCCAGTCGTCTTTGCTCCCTGCACACAGCTCGTAGGAAGAAAGGCTTCCATGGGTCTCATCAGCAGGTGCTGACGGTCAGGCTAAAGCAAGGGGACTGTACGGCCCGGTCTCCGAGTTGTGGAACTCTATGGGAGTCAGGATCCTTCCACTGAGCCTCCGATGGCTCCCGAGCTGAGTGAATCTTGGATTCCAGGTGCAGCTCATACCTGCGGGCACTGGTGACTGCGACTGCGTGGAGAAGAGCTGTCCTAATCCTTCTCCCTATACTTTCTCTGGCTCTGGATCCTGCACCCTGTGCCCATGGCTGGGTGCAGTGGTAGACACCAGTTTGCAAACTTACGTGACTTAGAAAAGCGCAGAGGTCCCTGAGCAAAGTCTGGGACCCCTGGCGCCAGCCAGCTGCCAGGAATGTGTTTTGTAAAACTGAGCCTGTGAAATAGGAGGAAACCAAACCTTGTCCCTGCGGTGAGTCTTGAGGACACCGCAACCACTTCACCCTTCACGCCCCCGCACGCAGATCCCCTCTTTCCCTCTCCCCTCCCGCACCACCCGCAAGATTCTCCACTCCTCACCCGGGTCCTCCTACAGGACCCGGCGGGCGGAGCAAAGCTGCCGTGACGTAATCGGAGGGGGGCGTGGGGAAATGTGCCGAGGGGCTCCTGCCCAGCTGGGCCAGTCCAAGCGGCGCAGCCACCAGCGCGCGCGGTTCCAAGGCCACCCGCCCCGGAGCTCCAGTCCCGCGGCTCGACGCCGGCGGACAGCAGGCCAGGCTGACAGTGGGACAGGCGAGGGGCAAACAGAAGCCGGCTCAGGGAGGCCAAGGGGCCGGAAGCCCTGGACTCTCGGCGCCAGGCACCCACCAAGCTGCTGCGCTCCCGGGCGCCTAGCTGGGTTGGGGACAGCAGCTGGGTGCTGGCGAGCCCAGTTAACGGACTGCCGCGGAAAAGCGAGGTGAGGCTTGTAAGCGTGCCCGTGTGTGTGTGCGTGCATGTATGTTTGTGACAGAGACACAGAGATGGAGGGAGGGAGAAGCGTACTCGGGCACCTGTGTGCATCTGCTCTGGCGACTGTGCGCCCATCCGCGCGACCGAGCGGCGGTTCCGATGCAGGATTCTCCGCCCTTGTGCCTGCTGGGGTGACCGTGGTGAGAAAGAACGACCGCGGGTGTCCGGGCGCGAGTAGGGGGAGCTTTAGAGAGCGAGTGCTGGAAGGGACTAGGCTGCCCAGCCCCTGCCGTGTGCGAGGCGTGTGCTCTGCAGCCCTGTCCGGGTGGTAGCCGAGGTAGGAACAACTTATCTCCTGGCCACCCGCAAAGCAGCCCTGGCGCACGGAGAGGGAGGCCAACCGGGGTGGGGGGACGAATCGGGTACTAACCCGGGGCTCCTGAGGGCGCAGCGGAGATCCCGAGATAAGAGCCTGGGAGGGGCGGGCGGTGGGAGTGGAGGAAAGGGGATTCTCTCCTGTTTCTCTTCACCGGACCCGGACTTGTATGGGGTACAGTCCCCGGCTTGGGCAGAGACGATGGTCTACCTAGATTGTAAAGACCTAACTGCTGAATGGCCAACTCCCCAATCTGAAGTCGTGACTCCTAGCTGGCCCTGGCACCTCAGCCCCGTCTGCATTAGGCTGGGCATACTGGTTGGTACTGGGTCTTCTCTGTCCCATTGTCTCCCTAGAAATAAATGTTAGGGAATCCTTTAGGAAACCCTTGCTCCGAAAGGTCCGCGAATTGATCAGGCGGAGGTTTTTCCCGGTTCTCGCCTCCTGAGGCCCGGCCCCTTCGGCCAGCGCCCCAGGGCTTTTCCTAGGTCTCTGTCACAGCTGCTGGGCTCTCTGCCAGGGGGGCTACCAGAGGATGGGCGCTGAGGTTAGCAGGCTCTGAGAGAGGTGGGAGTGAGGACGAAATGGTGGGGGGACGCAGGGAAGGCGGGGCTGAGCAGAATTTAGGCCCCCGCTTTCTGCCAGGTGCCCATCCCAGCTGTCCTTTCTTGGGCTGGGAACCGGAGACCCCTGGGCAGGGGAGGAGATGCCTAAAGGCCATTCCCACTCTCCTCTCCCACTGGACCGAGGTCTCAGAGGAAACTAACAACCAGGGCATTTTCAATATCTAATAACTTAAGCTGGAAAAAGAAACGGAGCTGAAAATGAAACTCCTGGTATTTAATTTAGCCACAATTCAACAAGTATTGACTGCTTGGCATTTGGAATCCACTTTCCGTGGGACAAGCATGAAGCAGAAGTCACTAGGCGACCTTAAGCAGTGGATCCTTTGCTAAATACACTCACCATGAGTTAAGCCATTCTTCCTGGGAGAAGTCTGGCTCCCAGCCCACCAGTCCATCACCTTTCCCAATGCTCCAAACTCACCCACAGCTACCTTTCAAAAGTGGTTACCTTTCTGGGGCTGGAGCAGTGTGCCTAAGTGGTTACAGCTCTTGCCTGGCACACACAGGGATGTGGGTTCGAACCCCAGCACCACACACAACAAAGTGTCACCGCAACGAAAGCCACATGAAAAACTAAATAAAAGTGGTTTCTCTTTCCCTCTCTCTCACTGCCCCTCTCTCTCTTTAAAATAAATAAATAAATAATGAATGTGGTTACCTTTCAAAATGGGCTTTCTCAGCCTATTTCAGAGGAATAACAAAAAAAAAACCCATACCCCCCCCACTCCAGAGGAGAGGGCGGAGTTAGGGCTGAAGGGTGGCATTAGATGCTCCCTCATACCCCCTGCGCCAGCAACATCCCAGAATCTCTAGACAGAGCTTCTGCAGCCCCAGGGATCTTCAGTCTCACCCACACATTGGAGGGTGACCACAGATGAAGGGAACTCAACAGGGGTCTGTGGAATTAAATGACTGAGATCGTTGAAAACCATGGTGGAAACAATCCAAGTAAACACAGCCAAACCAAAACCAGCTTCTTTACAGCTTCGGGTTTTAACAGCTGCCAGCCCACACTTTTACCCCACACAGACATGAAATCCTGGATCCCCAAAATTCATTGCAAAAAAAAGATCAGTTGCAAAGGTCATAGCCCACTGTACACGGGGCGTGCGATGGGGAATCGGCACAGAGAGGGTCAGGCGATTGGCGGTACGGAATGAATTGGAGGCCAGCATGGCCAAGGTCCCTCAAGTACTTACGCTGGCTCCACCTACTCCAAGGTCTTTGCATTCACTCCCAATCTATTCCCAGGCACCAGGAAAAGTGCCCCACTCAGAAGAAACGTGTCAGTCAGGTGGTGCCAAGTGGGGCCAGGCACACCACCTCCGGCCAGCTCCCCTCTTTATGGATTGACCTCCTGCCCTGGCCTCTTGCTTCACTCTTCATCTTCCCCAACGCCCAGCTTCAAATTTGTCTTATGAGGTCTCCTCTGGTCCTGCAGGGAAGGAAGGCATTCCTGGTCCTTTGTTCCTGTCTCCACGCCCTTCACCCCCCACCCCCGTGGACTGGCTTCCTTGCCCGTCTCCCTGCTAAATCATCACCTCCCACCTTCCTAGAGGGGACCTGCCATGCCGTTTCGCCCAGTTCAAGAAGCCCCTAGTGCTGTTTTTTGAGCGACTGCAGATAAATCATTTAATTATGGGATGACATACTGTTTTATATCCTCCCCCAAGTCAATAGTGCTAGAATTATTTTTCTCAGCATGGAGGTAACACAGGAGTCAGTCGCTTCAAACCAAAGCCCAATTATCAGCCACTAGTTTTCCAGCCCACTGAGCAGCAGATGTGATGTCGTGAGACGTGTGGAAGTCTGGAGGCCGGGTGGCCTGCGTTCAAATCCCAGCACTGCCAATTATAAAAGCAAGTTACTTCAACTCTCTGAGCCTCAGTTTCCACATCTTTAAAATGGGGATAACTACCACCACCTCCCACCATGGTGGGGACGGTGAAGGGATCGTGGGTGTGAATGAACTGCGCCAGTGTTCGCAACTTTCTGCTCACGTCTCCAAAGACACTGCGCCCTTTTCATCCTCCATCAGGGGTTGCGGGTGAAATCTCCAGGTTGTTAGCACTCCAGAGCAGCAGCCAGCTCAGGGACCTTAGGGACACGTTGTCCTCTTCATGAGACAATCAAGCATTGGGGGTTGGAGAAACAGAAATGGGAAAAGGAAGAGAAGCTCAACTAAAGCATACATTTAAAAAAAGTGAAAGCCAGCCAGACTTTTATTTTGAATATTGAAGACTATAAATTGATTCACTGTGTGGGCAGGTTTCAATAAATTAGAGATAATGAGATGGTAGATCGGGAGAGGAAGGGGGATAAGGTTTCTGGGGTTCCTGTCGTGAGCCCAGCACGATGCCAGGAGTTCCGCCAGCCTTCCCTCCTTAATCTCCAAGTCAGCACACGCCAGTGCGGCCCCATGGTAACTTGCTGGGCACGGAGGCTGCGTGGGCTCAAGGGGAGCCCAGGTTTGTTCTCCTGCTAAAGTCTGGGGGATTCCCACCGTGGGCTTTCAGAAGGGAAAGGACTCCCAAGCAGACGGCCAGTCCACAGAGATCCCCTCAAGGGACAGGGCCCTATGTGCCAGCGTTGGACCCCTCTGAGGTCAGGACTGAACCTCTCCATGCTATGCCTTTCTGCAGTTCATGCACTCAGCTCCTTAGGGGTCAAAGTAAGATTCATTTTTAATTTATTTTTGCTTTGGCAGGGAGGAAGCCACAGCATTCCCCACCAATGTGCCATCAAAGACGATGGCTTAGCCCAGGCCCGTCCCCCACTATTGGAAAAACACTCAGAGTCTGCATTGGGCTGGGATGAGCTGGTGGCTATAACTCTGGCACACAAAGATAACACATTTTCCCATTTAAGAGTCTAAGAGGATAAACCAGAAATGCTAAAGCTGGCGAGAGTTTCAACAGCTGTGACTGACAGCTGAGCGGGTCTTCCTTGTTCCTTCCAGATGTCATCAGGGACCCTTGGCCTGCAGAGCCCAACGAGGTGGGAATAAGGCCCCTGCGGGCTGGCTGGCTCTAGACGCAGACTGAGAAGCAGGATGGAGATGACGTACGAGCAGCTCAACGGGAGCCAGGTGTGGCTGCCCTCTCCATTTGACCTCAATGGCTCGGGGCCAGCAGCCAACAACTCGAACCAGACAGAGCCATACTACGACGTGACCAGCAACGCCGTCCTCACGTTCATATACTTTGTGGTCTGCATCATTGGGCTGTGCGGGAACACCCTTGTCATTTACGTCATCCTCCGCTACGCTAAGATGAAGACCATCACCAACATCTACATCCTCAACCTGGCCATTGCAGACGAGCTCTTCATGCTGGGGCTGCCCTTCCTGGCCATGCAGGTGGCGCTGGTCCACTGGCCCTTCGGCAAGGCCATCTGCCGGGTGGTCATGACCGTGGATGGCATCAACCAGTTCACCAGCATCTTCTGCCTGACGGTCATGAGCGTCGACCGGTACCTGGCGGTGGTGCACCCCATCAAGTCAGCCAAGTGGAGGAGACCCCGGACAGCCAAGATGATCAACATGGCTGTGTGGGGTGTGTCTCTGCTGGTCATCCTGCCCATCATGATATATGCCGGGCTTCGGAGCAACCAGTGGGGCAGAAGCAGCTGTACCATCAACTGGCCAGGCGAATCCGGGGCCTGGTACACAGGGTTCATCATCTACGCCTTCATCCTGGGGTTCCTGGTACCCCTCACCATCATTTGTCTTTGCTACCTGTTCATCATCATTAAGGTGAAGTCCTCTGGAATCCGAGTGGGTTCCTCTAAGAGGAAAAAGTCCGAGAAGAAGGTCACTCGAATGGTGTCCATAGTGGTGGCCGTCTTCATTTTCTGCTGGCTCCCCTTCTACATATTCAACGTCTCTTCCGTCTCCGTGGCCATCGATCCCACCCCAGCCCTCAAGGGCATGTTTGACTTTGTGGTGGTCCTCACCTACGCTAACAGCTGTGCCAACCCTATCCTATACGCTTTCCTATCTGACAACTTCAAGAAGAGCTTCCAGAATGTCCTCTGCTTGGTCAAGGTGAGTGGCTCAGATGATGGGGAACGGAGCGACAGCAAGCAGGACAAATCCCGGCTGAACGAGACCACGGAGACCCAGAGGACCCTCCTCAATGGGGACCTGCAAACCAGTATCTGAACTGCCTGGCAGAACAAAAACCAAGGCGTCAAGCCTGGCCAAGCTCTGCCCGCTGGCAGTGGGCTCCTTCTCACGCCCTCTCCCTCCACCCACCGCACCGGCTTCCCGCATAGAGGACGGCTCAGCATGGACCCAAGTCTGAATGGACTTGCCTGAGACAATGCATTACCTTGATCCCCTCCCGGCTAAGTGAACATTCAAATGCAGGCAGACAATCCCAAGTCTGGAGAGAAGATCGTGCCTGGCTGTGAACTCGAGAGATGCAAAGTTCAACAAAAATAGAAAAAAAAAAGTACGTCCGTGTGTGTTGGTGTGCTCCAAACCCGATATGTAAACCTGTGTTCTTCTATTTATCCGTGTACCTTCCTGCGAGTCTTTGTGCAGTCATTACTCACCTCTCTTTTTCGGGCACACCAGTAGCTCACCGGTGAGTAGTATAGAGGACATGTGCCACAGCTGCAGCCCGAAGAAATGGACTCAGCGTGACGCCAATAAAGACTGTGCTTCAGGGATCGCTCCTGCGTGGGCCTTTCCGAGCGCAGGACGAACCCGAGAGCTCTGCTCCGTGCTCGGACGCTTTTGTAAAATATTGTGAGAGTAAGATATTTTTGTATCGTCTCTCTTAGGTGGGCCCTGTAAGTTATAGAAGTCTCACAGAACCTGCCTCTTCCCCTGGGGGTTTCTTCATTTACTTCAATTAGGTTAGGTCAAACTAAGGAGGGGGAAAGGGAGAAGACATCTGAAGACCCAGCATATAAATGTGTGAGTTTCCTGTTCTCAGATACAATCAGTTATTCATTTACCCAACGGATCGAAACGGTTGTGGTCATTAATCATGGTATTTATCAACACAAAGCCTGCTTTACTGTAAGATCGTGGTTCTCTTCTCAATATGCTTTATTCTTTCTTACAAAGCTATGCGAAGGAAAAACTACTAACCCGAAAGGCAAAAAAATGGACTGCGGCTCTTGTGGGGAAACAGTTTTACTTCCCCTCCATGAAAATAAATGAATAAGAATGAAGCAAAATTATGCTTTCATTAGAAACCATGAAATGGTTGTTTTTGAATGCTGGACATGGCTTCCTAATGAAAGCAAATGGAAATGTAATTCAACAATCCTCAAAACGTTTTTTAAGGACTTTATACAAAGCTGGGCATTAAGAAAAATCACAGTACACACTAGAGACCTGAGGATATTGTTCATAAAACACATGCACGTGCACGCAGACACACACACTGCTAAACTGTGTGTGTAGGAGGGATGCAGGCGCGGGAGCTGGAAGAAGTCCGGTTCCTCATAGGTGCGGTAGAGCCCTGCTGCCCTTCACCAGCTGTGTATTCAACCATCGTATCATTGCCGCCCTGGACCCTCAGAGCTCCTACCCCAGGGGCCGCTGCAGACAGGCACTTCACACCATTGGTGGGTTTTGTTCCCCAAACTGTAGGTGGGCCTGTGTATAAGGGATCAGAGACAATGTCCCTTTCATTGACTGATTACAGTCCCTAGAGTATGAAGAAATGTGCACTCAGGTGTTGCAAGATGACACCATCGCTGGCTTTTACAGTGAAGCATCACTGTGTATAGGCAGGAGCAGTGGCTCAGCATTTGGAGCCCTTGCCTGGCATGCATGAGAACCGGGGTTCAAATCCCAGCACCACACACACAACTAAGTGTTGGAGAAACAAAGGCCAGATGGAAAAATAAACACAATTGATTCTCTCTTTCTCCCTCATACTCACTCCCTCTCCCTCAAAACAAAAATCTCACATACAGATTTTACCATATTTAAAAGTGAGCTTTCCTCCTCTGACTCCCTTGCAAGACTGTCAAGTCTCCACCTGTGGCTCTCCTTGTTAATGTGCTGACTTTGTTCTGTCTACGTGATTCACACCACCTCATTCCCAAAAGTACTTACTGTGGCTGAGAAAAATATGTTCAATAAGATTATGGTGGAGCTGGGGGTGGTGGTGCACACCTGTGATCCCAACAACTCAGAGGCTGAGGCAGGAGGATTGCAAGTTCAAAGCCAGCCTCAGCAACTTAGCCAGGTCCTAAGCAACTTAGCAAGACCCCCACCTCTAAAAAGAAAATATAAAAAAGGGATGGGGGGCTGGAGCAGTAGTGGCTCAGCAGTTACAGCGCTTGCCTGGCATATGCAAGTACATGAGTTCAAACCCCAGCACCATGTACAAACTAAATAAAATTGATTCTCTCTTTCTCTCTCCCTCTCTCTCTCTGTCCCTCTCTTTAAAGAAAAATAAAAGGTGAGGCTGGGGATGTAGCTCAGTGGTTAAGTGCCTCTGGGTTCAATCCCTGGTACAAAAAAAAAAAAAAAAGATTTGTGATTGATAAATGAATTCTTGCAAAAATAAAAAGAGGTGTAACTCTTAACTAAGATTATTGGGAGGGGCTGGAGCGGTGGCTCAGTGGTATCACGCTTGCCTGGCATGTGCTAGGACCCAGGTTCAAATCCCAGCACCACATACACAACGAAGTGTTGCAGCAATGTAGACCAAATGAAAAAAGAAAGGAAATAAAGTTCATTCTTTCTCTCTCTCCCTCTCTCACTGTCCTCTCTCTCTTAACAAAAAAAAAAAAAAAAGATTTTTGGGAAAGTTATTGCCAACAGCACGTGCAGTAAAACCCCACACCATTACTAACAGCAATGCTAGCTGCAAGTTCAAGTTCAACTCAGGGCTCACTTCCTGGCAACCACACTTATTGCAGAGTGACTTTTTTTTAAATAAAAACAAGCAAAGATTTGGAAGGAAACACTATAAACACAATTTTACCATTAGTACATGAGATATCTGAATAAATGCTGATTTTTTTAACTTAGGGAAATGATTCTAGGGTACCAAGAATTGGTAGGTTTCTGAGGAAGGTAATTCTAGGATAATCATGTCCCTGCAACCAGAGAAACTGCCTCCAAGGAGCCACCAAGTACAACCTCAAGATGAAACGCACGCCCAGAACCGGGGTGCCCACCTGCAGCCCAAAGGAAGGGGACTTGAAGACCAGTGCTCTGATTCCATCCAAATAAGTGTCAGGTTTCTACTACACAGAAATGTATTCTCCACTTTTCAAAGGATCTGTTTCAAGGATGACTTGCTCAGGTTTTCTTTTACCCAAAAGAGGGAATAAACCCCCACCCTATTTTTGGTACCAGGAATTAAACCCAGGAGTGTTCAACCACTGAGCCACATCCCCAGACTATTTTTTAATTTGTTTGTTTGTTTGTTTTTGAGACAAGGACTCAGTAAGTTGCTCAGGTCCTCACTAAGTTGCTGAGGTTGGCTTTGAATTTGTGATCCTCCTGCCTCAGCCTCCTGAGACCCTGGGGTTACAGGCATGCGCACCACCGTGTCCAGCTAATAAACCTTTTCATGTAACCATTAACATAATTTTAATTTAAAAATTAAATCTTAGCTTCAAATTAACATTATGAATATAAGTCTGCTGGGTGCTGAGAGAGAATAAAAAGTAATGCACTCCACTGATTCTGGAGATCTGACCACTGGGTTATGCAAGCTACAGCTTACCTTCCGTTAGCTTGGGTAGTTAGTGGATTAACTACATGGACTCAGTGAGAAAGACATGGGGACCCTGGGGCTGGGGTTGAATGATGTTAACCTCTATTTCAGTGACAGGTGAGTAGCATCGGACATGGCATTGGAATGTTGGAGAGGATCAAGCCATGGCTTAGAACCAACCATCTCAGGAGACGCGGTGAACGGGAAAGGGGATGGTCCACACATGCAGACAGGAAGGGGTGGGCTGGAGGATGGGGCTTCCAGGGTCGCCAGTGAACCCATGTCTACCTGCTTACTCAAAACTGACCTCCTCTTCTTGAAGGAATCTGAGCATCATTTGCTGAAGCTCTCAGCCCCAGCTGCCCCCATAGGAGCCCAGTGCTGGAGAAGTGGTTAGGCCAGACGGAAAGCCAATGGCTGCCAAGACACATGCTCCTAATCAGCTCCAAACACAACCGTTCAAACAGTGCTTGAAGTTACAACCTGTTGAAGACAGGTGGCAAGAGAATAATCAAGGGGCTGGAGCGGTGGCTCAGCGGTTTGGCAAGCACGAGGACCCAGGTTCAAACCCCAGCATCATGTACACAACTAAGTGTTGGAGCAACAAAGGCCATGTGAAAAACTAAATAAAGTTGTTTCTCTCTTTCTCTGTCTCTCTCACTGTCCCTCTCTCTTTAAAAAAAAAAAAAAAAAAAAAAGAATCATCAAAAGGTTGGCAGAAAGCCTGGTTTGTGCTTCTGAAGTGTGGTCCGCACAGAATCACAATAGCCGGAGCCCCGCACAGTGGCCACACCTATCATCCCAGAGACTTGGGAGGCTGAGGTGGGAGGATTGAAAGTTCAAGGCCAGCCTCAGCAACTCAGTGAGACCTTGTCTCAAAACATAAAGGGCTGGGGATGTAGCACAGTGGTAGCATACCCAGGAAAAAAGAATCACAGTATCTGAGAAGCCCATCACTACACATGAAGACTTACAATCAATCATTTGCCTCATGCTCATTTTTGCTAGATGAAAAACATTCCATTTCCCATCACACATTCTATCGAAGCAAGCCTTTACCTAGGTGCTTGTTTGGCATATACTATGTGAACTTCTGGGAACTCCCTCACAGGCAGAGCTTCTCATTATTTTTTCCTAGCAGCTCATCTAGAAAATAGGTACCAGGGACCGCATTGCACTCACAGCTGGAAACTTTCATGACTGTCAGACACTTGGCCTTGGAATAACATCTCAAGGTCGAGCTTTCACACCCCCCACCCCCAAGGTCACGTTCAAGGGCTCAGACCTCCCTTCCCTCAGCAGCCACGGAGCACCGCAGATTGTTCCCTGTAGATGTCTCAGGTCATATGTGTCTGGATTGTGCTTAAAGACAGAGCTAAATATTAACCAAGACCTAGCCAGCCGACTGTAAAGCATTACTGATTCTCTTCCGATGAGAAGTGAACGCAATGTCGTTAAAATGAACTGCGGGGGCTGGATCACCCAGCCCGGTGAACACCTGCCTCTTATTGCACACAGATTTTAAGCATGAGGAGGCCAAGGGCACAGGCTTGGCTTCTGGTGGGTGGAGCCGGAGCTGATACACGGCGGCTGGGGGGGGGGCAGGCTTCCTTGACCATCACCCTCTTTCCCCACGTTACTTGGGGAGGTCCAGGGAGAGAAAGGAGCTTTTGGCTTGGACATTGGTGCCTGGTATGGTGGGAGGCACACTTCTGCTCCCGTTGCTGCCAGGACTGGAAGCAGAAAAGGAATTTCCTGGTTAGAGACACAACTGCCCTGTCCTCTTAGAAAAGTCTGCTAAGGGATGTGCTACAAGGCCCGCTTACAAAGAAAGCTGAAATGCCATCCCACGGTCTTGTCCACCCTAGTTATTCGGTAGTGGGCACCTCCAAATACTTAAGCAATAGAGGAGCTCCCTTTGCGGTGGAGGCTGCCAGGCCCACCAAATAAGACTGGACACAGCTCCTTACAAAGAAGAGACTGCAGAGCGGCCCTACAGAGGCCCTGGAGGGAGACTGCTTGTCCTGCCGGGGAGGGACCCAGCTCACCAGGCTACTGGTCAACTCTCCAGGCAGGGCAGGGCACTGCTCTGCCATTCTTGGGCACCTCTTCCTCTGCCTGGGTATCAGTCCCTGGCCCCAGGGCGGGAAATCCGTTCCTTGCTGAGTGAGCTGATCTTGTTCTCAAGGGTATAATTTTTTACCAAGAAACCGTAAAGTCCTTGCTCGACGTAACCAAGGCTTAACCTTACGTAGCATCCCCTTCTCAGGAGAAGAGGACAGCGTTCACGTCTCAGGTCCTACCTCTCAAGTCTCCCACATTTGTACTCTCACTCCAGTTTGTGCTTCCAAGCACACACACGTGCACGCGCGCGCACACACACACACGATACCCATGCACTGGACTGCAACAGAGCACAGGTGTAAGATGCACACAGTGCACACACGTGATGGACACACTCAGGTGAGTCCCTGCGTCATGCATGCCTAGACATGTGAAGCACCTGTGTGGTGGAAGGCATGTGTGTGACACATACGTACACAGACACGCAGTTTATGTCATCTAGGCCATCCCTTCAAAGCCGAGATCCTCCAAAGGAAAGACTGTAATTTCATTAACTAGTCTAAGGTGTAGGGATGTTGCCAAATTTTTTCTAGACTGATGCCACAGTGGGGGGAGGGACATAGTGCATCAGTCTTACCCAGAAGATCCCACACTGGACCACAGATGCAGGCCTGATCCCAGGCAGCTGACCCTGATATGACAGGCCACCTCAATTAAAAAAAAAAAAAAAAGTTGGCCAAAGGGTACGAATGGTTCACTGCGAATCAGCCCACTGCTCCACTAACTCGAGGCACATGTTCTGACGGCCATGGTTTCGCAGAAAAGTCCCTGAAAATCATTTTTGAACTGATCCTCAAGAGCAGCCTCTAAGCAGTCACTGTGCCCAGCCACTCCCAGGCCTTTTCATGCAAATCTACAGCCCAACACCAAGGGCAAGTTGTGACCAGGAGCAAGCAAGGAGCTGCAGCTGGGCTCCTCCCCAGTGGGGACACCTCCAGAGTCTCCTGCAGGGAGTCCCCCTGCCCAGCGTCCAGGGCTCAGCTGTTGCCTTCTAAACCAGCCAGTACATGCCGGGAGGGGCCCTGGCACACCGTTCTCTGAGGAGCAGAAGTCTCACGTCCAGGTGCGTTCTCCACATTAGCTAAGTCAGCTGTGCTCCTGCTGTCCCGCCAACCTGGTGCACCAGACAGGAAGGAGCGCAGGCTTGGCCTTCACCAAGACTTTTTGTTGGGTTTCAGCCCAAATGCCCTTTAGCAGATTAAAGGGATCGCCCAAGTCTCTCCCCCAAATTCCCCAGCAGGTGGCTGCAGGCTTCCCACTGGGAGGTGGGGGGCTTTCTCCTCTGCACCTTCACAAGGGCTTGTCAACTCCAAGGTGGCAGAACATCCATCAGAGCCACAGGGCTCAGGGCCTCTGGGAGGGGCCGTCTTCACAGCCAGAGAAACCCGTTCTTTCTCCTCCTTCAATGGAACATGTCTAACTCCAGCTGGGCACAGGCAGTGCTGGGCTGCCAGGTAGGGATTTCCAGGGTTTCCTGACTGCAAGGACCAATAAGGTAAATCCTAATTGCTGGGAACCCAGGACAGGCAGCAACGTGGCAGGTCGCCTCCCCGTAAAGCTTGTGGCTTCTCCCGAAGGGTGCTAAGGAAGTCGGGCCTGACAGCACCCCTACAATCCCAGCTATTCAGAAGGCTGAAGGTGGGAGGATCGCTTGAGTTCAAGGCCAGTTTGGGTAGCACGGTGAGACCCTGCCTCTTAAAAAAAAAAAAAGAAAAGAAAAAGTGCCCTCTTCACCTCGTCACCAGAGGTCTGGGTTCTCTCAGTGAGTCAAGACGCGAGATGGGCTGCCTTTGATCTGGGAGTCTCAAGCTTTTAAATTCAGCACCTTGGAGTTCGTTTCCTGTAACTATCTTCCACGGAACAGTGTTCTCTAACAGTTTACATTTACATTTTTTAAGTGACTTTCTTTTTTGAGAATTCTGTGACGCCCCTTTGAAACCATCAGTAAGGGACACTTCACCTTCATAAAATGTGGCTGGGAACCGTTTGGAGGGGGAGATGGAGCAGAGGCTGTGAAGCGCACAGCCATGGTCTGGAGCCACAGCTCCCTCCTGCTCGTCACCTCGTGCCCCGGCAGAAGCCTTTTAATCCATAGTTAAGCAGGAGAAAAAAGATGCTTAGTAAGAGCAACCAGCTAATGAGGACTGGTTTCCCATCTGCTCCCACGTGGAGGAGGAGATGGGCCAGCTCGGCCAGCTGGTGAGACCCACGAGCAGCCCAAGCTCTCTCTGTTGCCAGCAAAAGACAGCAGACAACTCGACTGCCCAGAGCGACTGGGGAAAGGCCCCGTTCTCCTTTCCGGCATCCGGGGACCTCTCTAGTAGACATCAGTGCACGAAGGTGTGGAGCTGACTTGAACCGTGCTGAAAGCTAGACCAACGCATGCTACGCATGCCCTCTCCCTCCTCCTTTCAGTTCATCTCCCCATTGCTCTCTGGCTGCCACTCACCAACACAGCAGTCACCGTCAAGGGAGGCTGAAGTCTTCACACACGCGCTCCCAGCTGCAAGAGCCCTCTTTGGGTCTTCTGAGTGGCGCTGACATTGCTGTGTGCCCCTTTTTATCTAAAGGTGGTGGAAATCAGGAAGTCAAGCCTTGCAACTCCTTGCCACCCTTGTCTTTGAAGGCTGAAAGGGGTTGCCTCTCCTCCGACGCTCTGGGGGTGGGGTCCTCCTGGGACGTCCAGGAAAAGCCTTTGGCAGCCCTACCTGCAAAACAGTGTCCGCTATGTGGCTGCTGCTCTCTCCTGCAGGAACAGGTGTACACTGGGCCCCGGCTAGACTTGGTACCTTCCTCCGGTACTCTGAATGTGTCTGCCCTTGCCAATGTGTCAGCCCTGCCTGGCCAGCATTTAGAGCGAACTGTTAAAACTGCTTTTGCTTTGTAATGAGGCTTTGTGATTGTATTTCTCTGTTGGATACATTTTTCTCCACATTTGCCTGTGCAGGGGCCGGAGCAGTGGCTCAGCAGTTACGGCGCTTGCCGGGCATGCACGAGGACTAAAGTTTGAACCCCAGCGGTACGTACACAGAGAAGTGTCGGAGCAATGAAAGCCACATAAAAAAAACTAAAACTGATTCTCTCTCACTCACTGTCCCTCTCTCTCTTAAAAAAAAAAAAAAAAAAAAAACCCAACTGTGCAATCCTAACACTAAATAACAAGAGGCAGATACTTTTTTGCTTTTGGTGACTTTTTAAAAATGTACAAGTGTACTACTGCTTTATAAAGCGATTTCTTATGTTGTATTGTCCCTCAAGGGACTCACACTAAAGTCTGTTCAGCAGGCCTGTGGTGTGAACTCACCTCCACCCTACCTACCTCTGAGAAGCACCCCACATGCTCAGGGTAATCAGGGTAACGGCCCGAGGTCGTACGGGGCAGAACCCACCCCTTCCGCCTTCCCCAAGGGCCTCAACTAGAGATGGGCCTTAGAATTTTACAATTTGTTTTAAAACTCTCAGCCCAATGAGAAGGCTATGAAACACTGTCCAGATTTTGCCAGGTCCTGGGCCATTGTTTGGGAACAATAGAAAAACACAAAGCTTGAGAAGAGGCACCTGCCGGTGAGGCTCCCTCTGTCCACAGGCTGACCTGCAGTGGCCCCGTGGCCCTATGCGACCTCTTCCAGCTTCTGCAGCCTCCTTAGCTAAGCAGCCCAGCTCAACTGTCACAAGAGAGGTATTGGAAGAGGTGGTCCAGGAATGACATAAAGCGACGTCAGGTGTTGGTGACCCCAAAACTAACCACAGAGAAGCATTTAGAAATTGAGTCCAAGGAAACAGCATTTCATCATCTTCTCGTCTTCCTTTCACACAAATCCAAAACATAAGCAATTACAATTGCGTAAAATAGTCTCTATGCCGGCGCACGGTGGTGCGCACCTGCAATCCCAGCCGCTCGGAAGGCGAAGGCAGAACAGCAGTAAGTTCCAGGCCAGCCTGCCAAACCTCGCAAGATCCCACCTCAGAAACCCACCCAGCGGCACCAGAGCAGGTCTCAATGGCAGAGCACTTGCCTGGCATGCAGGAGGACCTGGGTCCAATCCCCAACACCACATACGCAGCCAAGTGATGAAAAAATTAAAAAAATGAATTATTCTCTCCCTCTCTCTTTGAACAAAAAATAGTCTTAACAGTTAAGTAGAAATCAGAAAAGGAAAGCACATATCGACCTGCTCTGGAGCTCTCTTCCAAGCGCTGTATGAGCACAGCGCACCCATCACCTTACCTGCCAAGCCAGCGCTCCAACAGCTGAGCCAGCGCTCCAGCCCCAATTAATTCTTTCTTTTTTAAAATTTTCTTTTTATTAAGAAATTTAGGATTGGGAAGGAGGGGGGAAGGAATAAGGGTGGGTAATTGGGAAGGACTCTTGGGGGTAAAACTAATTTTCAGAATTTATATATATATATTATATTATTTCGTTAGAAGCTTGTTTGATTGTTCAACAAATAAATTTCTGAAAAAAGGAAAAAATAAATTTAGGGGCTGGAGCGATGGCTCAGCAGTTATGGCGCTTGCCCGGCATGCGCAAGTACGCAAGTTCAAACCCCAGCACCACATACACAACTAAGTCTCAGAGAGACGAAGCCACATGAAAAACTAAATAAAAAATTGTTTCTCTCTTTCTTTCTCTCTCTCTCTTTAAAAAAAGAAAAGAAAGAAAGAAATTTAGTTATTGTACAATCAAAAATGCATATAAAGTAACAATATAATATGCATATATTCTTAAATCAGAATTATCCCCTAGATTGCTCCCTATTCTCCCTCCCTCTTAATTAATTAATTTCTTGAGCTGAGGTTTTGCTGTGTGGCCCAGCCTGGTCTCTAACTCCTGGGCTGAAGAGATCCTCGGCCTCGGCCTCCCAGGCCAAAGGGATTTTAAAGGATTTTTGGTGTGCTCCACCACCCCCAGCAAGTCCTCCTCACCCTTTTTTCTTTCTTTCTTTCTTTCTTTCTTTTTTTTAAGAGAGAGGGACTGTGAGAGGAAGAGAGAATCAATTTATTTAGCTTTTCACATGACTTTTGTTGCTCCAACTCTTCATTGTACATGTGGGGCTGGGGTTCAAACCCACATCCTTGCGCGAGCCAGGCAAGCACTATAACCACTGAGCCACCGTTCCAGCCCTGCCTCCCTTCAGCTTTAATCAGAAAAAAGAAGACCAGAAATTTCTTGGTTCTTGAACTGCTGATCTTTCCCAAAAGTGGCTAATATTAACCCTGGCTTCTAATCTCGCCATTAGTGGGAAGTTCAGCCGGGGCTCACAGATCGGCAGCAAGCTGCAGCGTCGGCAAGCAGATGCAAGCACGTGTCCTCCTGAGGTGGACACACGCTGCCGCGGAGGGTCCGCTCTGCCTGGAGAACGCCGCCCCTCTGCTACACCTTGCTCCCCTCCAGGGTGGGCCAGCGACAGAGCCTCGAGCTGCCCAAGCACTGAGAAACTGCACCGCTCAGGGCGTGTTACAAGTAGCCGAGCTCTTTACCCGTCCCCAGTGTTGGACTGGGGCTGACCTGGGCCAGATGCCAACCAGAGAAAGCAGGTGGCAGCGTGCATCCCGAGACTACAACCATCCGTGTCATTCGCGGGTCCAGCTGGAGGAAGATCGCACGCTCAAGGGAAACAGTGTAATGAGAGAGCCGGACGGAGGTTCGGGCAGGCCTGGCAGTCAGCAAGGGATGGACGCAGGGCTGACTTTACCACCTAGGGCAGCAGGAGCTAAGGCGGGAGGGACGGGGCCACAGGGAGGGTCAAGTGCTTCAGCCCCTGCCAGAATCACAGGGGACCCTCTGGTCCCCATGGCGGAACTCAACCACAGCCAGCGAGGGCAGCCTTGGGGCACAGAGCAGAAAGCTGTAGGTGTGGGAGGCACAGCGGGAGGAGGTAGAGCAGGAGGAGGCACAGCCGAGAACACAGCACCACTCGGGTGTGACTCCCAGCTCAGGATCCCAGCAAAGCTGCCCAAAGCTGCCCAGCGGTTTATTAGAATAGCTGGAGCAACGTCAGTAGAACTTTTACCAAGACACAAGCCCAAGTGACAGGCCCTTGAGGTGTCCCATGGTGGAAGTGATCTAAATCCTAAGGTTTTCAGAAATAGACTACTGGACAGCTGGGAGCTGCAAAAGGGATGGTGGGTAGCCAGGTGTGGTGGCCACACCTTCATCCCAGTGGCTCAGGAGGCTGAGGCAGGAGGACCGCAAGTTCAAAGCCAGCCTCAGCAACTTAGCGAGGCCCTGTCTCAAAAGGTGGCTGGGTGGTTAAGAGCCCCTGAATTCACTCCTCGGTGGGTGACATCTCCAGCCCCTCACACAGCATTGAGGGTAGTCAAAGTCCGGTCTCTCTTTGCAAGATTTAAACTCACCTGCACAACTTTCTGAATTTAAAGGTCTAGTAAGAGACTTTGCAAGTACCCCGACCTGTACCAAATAGTCGCATTTCTCCTGCCCCCCCAAAAAAAACAACTCTGTTTACAAAGGACCCAAATTCCAAATTTTCTCATGTCCAAGGATTCTGATTCTTTAATCGTCCAGTCTGGTCCAAGCATGTGTGACACATCTAATTTAACTGATAAATCAGAAAACAAACAAAATTCAAACAAAACAAAACAGAAACAAGCAAAATCCACAACTCTGATTCCATCGCAGGCAGACCCACGCAGAGGCAGATATCCCTGCCCCTGCAGCCCCGCAGCCTCCTCACAGACCCTACTTCCTGGCCTGGGGCTTTGAACTTCAGATGTGCCAGCCACGCTCCAGGCTGAAGTGTGTGAGCCCCTGCCTGGGGCATGGCCCTGCCAATGTCACCGAAGCTCTCTTGGCAGCTGCGGCTGCCTGGGGGACACCGTTTGCCTAGGTAAGGTGACAGTGGCATCAGTGGAATAGAGCTGCTTCCCGAGATCTCTGACCTCAAGGTGAAGACGCTGAAGCAGATGTCAGAGACCCCTCCACTGAGGCTGAGGCTGCTCTCAGCACTGCTGCCTCAGACTCCATTCTGCCCAGAAGCCACCAGAGGGACGAGAAGGCTCAGATGGACAGGAGGCAGTCCCAGTTCCATAAGCCACTTTCAAAAGCCAGAGAAGTCATATAACTGGGGGAGGCCAGGGCAGAGCTGATGTCAGACTGGAATCCACACAAGTTCAACACTTTTGAAATTAGAGTAAACGAATCTCATAATTGTCCTTGTTCAGAAATTAGAGGATAAGGTATAGTGTGGCTACTTACAGATTTGTTAGCATACTAATGACTTACCTTCTTACAAAGTTAAATTATTACTCACGCACTCAACAAACGCTGCATGTCCACCACCTGCCAGAGACTATTCTAGAAGCTGGAAAGTCAGTGAGATAAAAGACAGACCAGATGTCTGTTCCTTGTTACGGAAGGGACAATTTAAAAAATGCACAAATGAGCTTGTAATTTCAAAACGGTGACAAACACCGTTGATTGAAAGTATATGGGCAGTAAAGGGGTGGCTAAGGACACAGGTTCCAGAGCTGGACATCTGGCTTCAGCTCTGATGTTTCCTCAATGTTTGGAGAAATTACAAACACTCCCTTGACCCCAATTCCCTCCTCCGTAAAGCACAGATAAGCACTGGTGAGGGAGAATACGAAGACTGCGGTACACACACAATGGAGGTCCACTCCGCTGTTAGAACGACACCAAGGCTTTTGCTGGTACGGATAGACATGGGAAAATTATGTTGCGTGAAACGAGTCAAACCCAGAGACCGAAGGGTCGAACGTGTTCTCTTACACGTGGAAGCTGGAGTAAAACCTAAGACAGGATGAAGTTAGTCGAGCTTATTCAATAGACCCCCCAATCTGAAGGAACACATTAGCTGTGGGGACCATCGCTATGAAGGGGATAGGGGGAAGAGAAAGGGAGGGAGGAGAAGAATATTGTAGAGTACACTTGGCTCCCATGAGAACCCCAAATGTACCCAGGCAGATGTATAAATCTAGTAATTTCAAGGTTTAAATTACACATATAAGGTTACTACTTTCTGTAACTTGGGGAACTACAGAGGAGTCGTGAGATCAGGGAGTGGGGGAAGTGGGAAGATCCTGGACAAGGATCAGGTTTAAGCAACTCTGTCAATACGTATGTATGAATGTGAACCAATAATCCTTTCATATGTAAGACAACACTGAACCAAAAAAAAAAAAAAACAACTCATGAGAGTTTTGCATGTGCAGATGGAATAGGGTTTACAGCAGTGGCTGACAACAAAGAGCACTTACTAAAGGTTAGATTTCACCACTTTATTTTGGGGTAACCCAGGCAGGCTTCCTGGAGAAGGTGACAGCTATCTGAAGGCCTTAGGAAGCAGCAAGCCTTGTTTTATGAACCTGAAAAAAAGGTGAGGAGGGAGAAGGAGGTGGGGATGAGGAGGGCTCAGGTTGGAATCTGATGGTCTTTGACATCAGTTTGTCCAAGGCTAACAGGGATGGGCAGCTGCTTGGGGTATTACCCAGAGGACACACAAGATCTGGCTTCCACTGTCAGAAGAGATTCGGTGGCTTTTGTGGTGAGAAGTGTAACCTACAGGAGAATGAGAGCAGAAACGGGGAACTTGAACAGGAACTGGAATGGCTCAGACGAGAACTGGTGGCTTGGGCCAGGATGGTGACCGTGGAGACGGACAGAGGCCAACATGGTCCTCTGCCTGTCCTCATCCAAAAGGTTTTTGTTTTGAGAGAGGGGAGGAGAGAGAAGAGAGAACCAACTCTATTTTTTCATCTGGTTTTTGGTTCTCCGCACTCAGCTGTGGAATGGTGCTGGGGTTTGGACCTGGGACCTCGCGCACACCAGGCAAGTGCTCCACCGCTGAGCCACCTCCAGCCTTGTCCATAGGTCTTGCTGGAGCATGGCCACAGCCTTCGTGGAAAGGGGCTGCACACCCATTTCCTATCTGGCTCCTTGCAGCTAGAGTTCATGGACCTCTGTTCATACAGCAGTGAGAGATGGTGAGAGATGGAGGATTATTCCTGCTTTAACCAGGAATGACAGGGTGGTGCCTCCCTGAGACAGGATGGCCTGACATGGGGGTGTAGGACAGGTGGCAGCGGGGAGCTCTTAACTTGGATGTGCTGTTAGATCTCTTGAACACCCAGGAGGCAGCCAAAGGCACAGAGCAGAGCTGGGGACTAGAGTAGCACAGGCAGGAGTCATTCAAAATGACAGCTCCTTCTTTCCATATCGGAGCCATTAGTTTCCCCCTGAACCACTGCAGTGAGCCTCTAGCTCATAAGGCCACAAGGAGGACGAGGTCACCTATGCTGGGGAGGCAGACCCAGAAGAGGACCTGCTAAGGCAGGGAGCCAGAGCCTGTCCCAGGTGAAGAGGCCAAGAGAAGGGAGAGCCAGCAAAGGGGTTCTGAACAGCCTGGGGAGGGAGAAAAGTGAACAGGGGCCTGTCACAGGCCTCGGGAAGAGAGAGCCTCAGCAAGGGCAGGTCAGCTCTGCCCAGCTCTCCGGATGCTGAGAAGATACTGTCACACCAACAAGATGGAGGGAGGCCCTGCAGGGATGTGGTGGATGCTGTGGCTGTGGAGGAGGACAGCAGGCGACCTGGAGACAGCAAGGACCTAGACACTTCACCAGGAGGAGGAGGGACACGGAGGAAAGCGCAGTATTTAGGAACAAATTACAACCTAAAGAGAATCATAAGATGATGAGAACGATCCATCTAAGAGGGAGGAGATCAAGTAGGAGGATGATGTGAGGACTTAAGAGCGCTGGGAAAGTGAGGACCACGGACACACACAGTACTGGAGGGGAAGGATCACTGTACAGGAGAAGGCGGCAGGTGTGCGTGTGCTCGGGTGGCTTTCGTGAGGATCACCATACAGGAGAAAGCGGCAGGTGTGCGTGTGCTCAGGTGGGTTTCATGGGGGTCACTGTGTGCAGGAGAGAAGGCGGCAGGTGCGCGTGTGCTCGGGTGGCTTTCGCGAGGATCACCGTACAGGAGAAGGCGGCAAGTGCGCGTGTGCTCGGGTGGCTTTCGTGAGGATCACCGTACAGGAGAAGGCGGCAGGTGCGCGTGTGCTCGGGTGGGTTTCGTGGGGGTCACTGTGTGCAGGAGAGAAGGCGGCAGGTGTGTGTGTGCTCGGGTGGCTTTCATGGAGCCAACAGGAGGCTGCTCCTGGCAGAGTCCAATTTTCTCAGTTTGAGTGAGCTGAGCTCAGCAGCTGGTGAGAGGAAGCAATAGAGGAAGGGTGAAAAGATGTGCTTGCTGGAGAAGCAGACCCTTAGTGAAACACTCTTCGGACCCACTACACACAGGGCGTGGAGTCGGGAGTGTAACTCGGCCTCACCCTGGCCCTTGAGTCCGGGTGGATGATCCCGTGGGAAGCCCAGACTCACAGGCTCCCTCATCAGCCACAGTGCCTGCCCAGATGTTTGCTGAAGGCCGTGTTTCAGGTATCTGCAAACAGTAAGTCAAATAACCACCCCTTCTACCACAAATGTCACCTCCAGGAGCCACAGGCTGATAAACACTGACATAAAGATAAGATGGCAAGACAACTATATCATGCTCCATCAAGCCCCTGGCATCTCACCCAGCACCCTGAATCCCGTGGGGCAGGATGGTGGAGTCAACACCAAAATCAGAGAACACACCTCCCTCCAACATGAGGGCCCAGGTGCGAGGCTTGGGAGAGTATTTCTTTTAACCCAGGGATGCTTAACCAGACTCACATCCCCAGGCATTTTTATATTTTGTTTCAGACAGGGCTGCTTAGGGCCTTGCTAATCTGCTGAGGTTGGCTTTGAACTCACGATCCTCCTGCCTTTGTGTGCAGAGTCACTGGGATTACAGGTGTGCGCCACCATGCCCAGCTTCACTCTGCGTAGGAACAAAGGGTTACGTGGGCGTGATACTGGTGAGAACTGTTCATTGCTTTCATTATTTCAGATATTACGCAAGTTGTGTTGGAAGACACCTGGCCTTCACCAATGCATCTTTTGTGTAGATGCTGTGATCAGGTGACATGTGTGACATATTTTGCAAATATGCACCAAATTACGCCACAGCATGCAGGACCCTGTCTCAGATGCTGGACCACACCCTGCACCAAGGGGGAAATGTGGGTCTCTAAGTCTGTTACAAGCATGTGTTTGTCAGTTTCCCATCTGTGACAAGCATCTGAAGTCATCAACTTATGAAGGAAAAGGCTTGTTTTGGCTCCGTTCTGGAGGTTTCTGTCCCCGATCTGCTGACCCATCAAGCTGCAGCTATGGGCAGCCACTGCCTCCTGCCAGGAGAGTGCAAAGCGAAGTGAGGAACCTCCTGGCCTGAAGCAAGGAGAAGAGGAGGGGAGCTGGATGTCACCCCCAGTGACCTCAGGCCTCCCACTAGAGCCCACCTCTTCAAGGTACTGCCACCTCCCAACAGCAACACTGGAGAGACCAAGCCTTTAACGCAAGGGCCTTTGGAGGACTCTCAATTCCCAAATTATGGCAAAATCTGCAACGTTAAGCATTGTTAGGGCTTATTTTCTGTATTTCTGTTAAAAGGTAAGGAAAAACATGTCTCTCAACATTCTGAACGAGATAAGCAAATACTGAGAGTTCTGTACCAACCGGCCTGGGGAAAACGAGAACTGTCAGCATCTCCAGTTCTGAAAGAGCTCTCCAGCGTGGGGCCACCCCATGTGACACATGCCCCCAAATCCCTGGCATCCCACTCCAGCCTGAGTCCCAAACTGCCTGCATGACTACAGAGACCCACTTTTAGGCAGGCAGCAGCATGGGGACCATCTGAACGTTGCTCAGAGTCGTCTGGGCCACCTGTCTCCTGGTAGTCTGACATTTTCTTTGAGCTAACCAGCAACCAAGTAGAAAGATCAAGGGCTTCTATAGTCAGGCTGACTGGGATCTGAGGACAGGCTGGGTGGGCTGTCAACCTGCATCTGTGACCTCACACAGGTTACTCAGTCCTGATGAACTGCCAACCCACTGAGACATAGGGTTATTGTGGGAATGAGAGATGCTATCCGCAGAGTGCTAGATGCTCAAAATTATTACTATTACTATGAGCAAAATGACTAGATTTGGGGGCTGGGGCAGTGGCTCAGCTGTTATGGTGCTTGCCTTGCATGGGCAGGGACACAAGTTCAAACCCCAGCACCAATTACACAACAAAGTCTCGGAGCAACGAAAAGCATGTGAAAAACTAAGTAAAATTGATTTTCTCTGTCCCTCTCTCTTCAAAAAAAAAAGAAAAAAAAAAGAAAAATAACTAGATTTAATTTCAAGGTCCCAGGATGATCTAAACAACATCCGCTAAACATCTCATGCTTATAATTCTGCAACTAAAGATCTGAGGTAAGGGGCTGGAGGAGTGACTCAGTGGTTACAACACTTGCCTGGCATGTGCAAGGACCCAGGTTCAAACCTCAGCACCACAAATACAACTAAGTGTCGGAGCAACGTAGGCCAGAAGAAAAAATAAAAATTAATTCTTTCTCTCTGCCTCTCTTTAAAAAAAAAGGTAAAAGAAAGGTTGACACTAAGAATCATTCATTACACACCCACACTCACGCCTACACCCAGACTAAACTACAGCAGCACTTGTGGACCTCCTAACACCTTAAGTAAAAAGACTAGTTTCTCATCTCTGGTCTTCTGTCCTTAGCACGGGGCTGGTCCAGCTGCCACAGCTGTGCTCTTTGACCAATCCCTGATAGGAGAGGGAGGGCTGCTCCCTGGATGCAGGGGAAGGGAGCAAGGAGCCAACATCACACTTCCTCCAGGCCTCAGGTGCTCTTGCAGTGCCTGGGCTAAGAGAGCTTTCAGCAGCCCTGTCAGCGTTCAGCTCTGCGGGGAGAGGAGCAACAGTGGCACCTTCAGGGCAGTCTGGTGAACTTGGCTGGGGAAACAGCAAGCCGTGATCTCAGGGCCTGCTGGGTGGTGGGGCAACCAGCTGGCAGCACCGCTGGTGTTGTGCACAAGTTCAAACCACCTCACATGAAGCCCCAGGCTCCGCACACTAATACCGTGGCATTTCCCCACTAGCTGGTGGAAAGGCCTCAGCAACTCTCATGAGCTGGAAACTCCAGACACGCCAGACACCACTTTTAATTTTTAAAGAAACAAGAGTGGGCTGGAGCAGTGGCTCAGTGGTTATGACATCTTCCTGGCAGGATCAAGGATGAGGGTTCAAACCCCAACACCATGCACATGCAAAGTGTTGGAACAACGAAAGCCACATGAAAAACTAAACAGAATTTATTCTTTCTCTCTCACTGTCCCTCTCTTTAAGGAAAAAAAAAGATTTATCAACAAGACACTGGGTAGCTCATAGAAACTCTGCGAATGCTGAGAAATCAGCTGAGGGGACAGGCAGGAACAAAGGGAAACTGAACATTTCTATACCCATCAAAGCATGCCACCAGGTGACTCTGGGGAGGACCTTTCTGTGGATGCCCACACCTTCCTCCAGCATTTAGAACTTAGCAGGCGCTGCAGGGGATTCCTGTGCCGATCACCAGAATGAAATCTCCACCTTCCTGGCCTTTGACAGGAAGACCCTTGCATCAAAAGCATAGGAGTCCTGGGAAACCAATTCCCCAGAGGCAGTACAGAGATGCTGCAGCCAGCAGAGTACAGGTCATTTGCCCCTGCAGACTGGGATTACAGACACACAGCCCTGCCACCTGAGGACGTTCTGCAAAGTAGAAACTGAAAAACTAGAAAAAGGTCAGAGACAGGAACTCAAAAATCTACCAGTGTTGACTATCACAAGCTATGTGATCCGAGCAAGTAAATAAACTTCTCTAGGTGTTTGCCGTGAACAGAACAGGAATATTAGCCCTACCGACATCGCACAGCCAATGTGTATATAAAATTGGATGACTTTGGGGACAGGCTTTGAAAACTGTATTGAGTTTCAGTCTTGAGCTAATCGTGTAAAGTGAGAATGACATTTCCCACGAGGCAGCGCTACCGTGAGGGTTATACAATATCATAAATTAATAGTTTGCTTACAGACTGAAATTTTTTGATGTCTGGAATTTAAACTCAAAATAATGGAGGTGGAGGGTGGGAGAAGAAACTGGGTCACAGCCTGACCACGAGATAGATGTCGTACCATTTTCTCTATGTTAGTGTGCGCATAAAGTCTCCATTAAGCTCTTCTAGAAGGCTCTCAACGGACTCGGGAGAAACTGGCCAATTTGTTTTAGGACAGGGTCAGCATTAGGGTCCCTCACCCCCACCCTCAGGCAGGCAGCGTGGTCTCTGCCCACCGCCCTCCTTGCCCCGCGGAAAGGCTCCGTCGGGGAAACTGGTGGCTAAACAAGGATGGCAAACTCCAAACTGATCGCCATACACGAAGCGCGCAGGCCAAAGCCGCGCAGGCGGCCCCCGTCCCGGGAGCCAAGCGGCCGGCGCTGCTCCTTCCCCGGCAGCACTCGACAGCACTCGACCACCGCGAGCCGCGCCCCGCAGCCTGCCGCGGGGAAGGCAGATCCACGGCGGGGTCACGCGTCCGGGAGGCAGGGCCCAGCCTGGCTCTGCGCGGCCTGGACCGGAACGCGAGCGTCCCGGGCGTGACAGGTCGGCCGCCCGCAGCCAATCAGGATGTTTAACTCGACCGCAAAGCTCTTCTCCGTCCAGCAAAGATCCCGCGCCACAGTAAGGCTCTGGCTAGGTGGCACGCGGGCGACCCTGGCAGCGAGCTTAACAGCCCAACCAGCCCGGGAAAACGCCGCACAGCCAGGCAAGGTCACCGCCGGCCGCCCGCCCGCTCCGCAGCCGCGCCCCGGAAGCCCGGAACAAACATGGCTCCGGCGGGGCGGAAGCGCGGCCGCCCCCATCCAAGATGGCGGCGGGGCGGGGCTGGCGGCGGAAGCGGCGGGCGGGCGGCTGACCGGTGCACCATGGCGGCTGCGGCCGCCTCCCCGGCGCTGAAGCGGCTGGATCTGCGCGACCCCGCGGCGCTTTTCGAGACTCATGGGGCGGAGGAGATCCGCGGGCTGGAGCGCCAGATTCGGGCTGAGATCGAGCACAAGAAGGAAGAGCTGCGGCAGATGGTGGGCGAGCGCTACCGCGACCTGATCGAGGCGGCCGACACCATCGGACAGATGCGCCGCTGCGCCGAGGGGCTGGTGGACGCCGTGAAGGCCACCGACCAGTACTGCGCCGGCCTCCGGGAGGCCGGCTGGCCGCGGCCCCCGCGCGCCCCGCAGGTGGGTCCCGCCGCGCCGCGCCGCGCCCTCACCTTCCCGGCGCCTCCGGCCGGGTGTCCGCTGGGGCCGGTGTCCTTGCCGAGCTCACCTTGGCTCCCCAGACCACTCGGCTCTTCGGCGTACCCCGCCTCCGGACGCTGTTCTCGGGCCGCAGAGGCCTGCGCCGCACACCTTTCTCGAGCTGCTCCGCGTCCCAGCCTGGCCCCGGCCCGCCCCCAGCAACTTCCCCGGGGCCACGTAGCTGCCCCGGCCTTGCGGGGTTGCAGGGGAGTCCAGCCCCCGGGCCCTCGCCCCTGAGTAGCCGAACGTCTTCAATTCAGGCCATCCTGTCCTCACACCCCCAGAGCTGATGTTCAGACCCCACGCGGAGGGACGGGGCGGTAGACCTCCCAAGGAACAGCATCTTGCCTCCCTAAGGAATGGTGACTAGGGATGAGCAAAGTAGAAGGGCACAAACGGTACAACAGGCAAACAGGGAATGTGCTCAGAATCTGGGAGAAGACTCCCTGCACCATGGAAAAAGAGATGGCAAAAGTGCAGTCTAGCTCCTGTTCGGAACTTCCTCGAGTTACCTGGGTTTTAGAAAAAGCCAGGCCAGGAGACTGGGGTATCACAATAGAACTACACACAGAAGGTTCGAAATTCTACGTGTGTTTTAGATTAGTGACCTCATCCCTTTCTAAGCTGTGCGTTAAGTTGCGCCCCTGCCCCTCCCACACACACGCACAGGTAGCCAGACTTTGCTATGGCTGAGTCCGGCTTCCAGGTTTATTAAAAGGCTAACTTGTATTATGCCCGATCATAAAAATCTATTGATTTTAAAGGGGTAGGGGGCAGGGGGACTGGAGTGGTAGCTCAGCAGTTAGAGCACTTGCCTGGCATGCGTGAGGCCTCTGGTTTGAACCCAGCACCATATACACAATGAAGTGTTGGAGCAATGAAAGCCACATGAAAAACTAAATAAAATTCTCTGTTTTTTATCTCTATCTCTCGCTTGACCCTCTCTCTTAAAAAAAAAGAAAGAAAGAAAGAATTTTCATAGTTAATCTGATATCTTGGTGAAACCCACAAAATTTGAGTGTTTTCTCTTTTCACTTCACAAAAATACAGGAGTCAACCAATTCCTACTCTGAAGAAACTTACATTCTAGGCAAGGAAATAAAGCCATGGAAAGTTGTCAAGAAAAATGTAAAAAATTTAGAATAACAGTAGAAAACATTTTAAGATAAGGGTGACTAATTCCCAAACTCACTGTGTCCATTTAGGGGAACAGTTTTGAAGGAAGTTTGTTTAGGCTTGGGTCCTTCTCAGTACCTTACAGATGAGATTTGGATTATGGCTGTCTTAGTCCATTTATGCTGCTATAACAACATACTTGAGATTGGGTCAGACATACTTTTTCTTAATTTCTGGGGCCAGGGAAGTCCAAGATCACGGTGATGCCTTTGACGTCTGGTGAGGACCCTCCTGCTGCATCTTCACTTGGTAGAAAGCAGAGTGTAAAGGGACTAACCTCGTTTTCTCTAGCCTTTTTATAGGGCACTAATCCCTTGATGAGGAGATGCTTGAGAGCAGGGAAGAGAGGGGCCTGGAGATGGAAGCAGATGAATATTTATTTGGTGTGGGTTTGGTGAAGAAGAGCAGTCAGCAAAGAAGCCCATAGCTCCTTCACAGAAGCAGGAGAAACAGCAGGAAGGAGGAAGCTCGCCAGAGAGCTAAGCCACAGGGGTCCCTGATGTCAAGAGGATCACTGATAACCAGAGTGTGACATGAAGCTTGACATCAGAGCTTGATGCCTTCTGAGAAAGCACTGAGTTTGGCTTAATAAAAAGCTTTAAGTTCTGCAGGGCACGGACCTTGATTTTGTTTTCCCTTCTGACTTGATTCTACCATTTCCTGTAGCCACAGCCACCATCCCAGGAGAAGTTCTACAGCATGGCTGCCCAGATCAAGCTGCTCTTAGAAGTCCCCGAGAAGATCTGGAGCTTCACAGAAGCCTCTCAGTGCCTCCACGCCACGCAGCTGTACCTGCTGTGGTGCCACCTTCACAGCCTGCTCCGACTGGGTTCTTCTGGTTCCCCATGCAACCCCATCCTCTCCCGATTTCCCATACTCATCCGGCAGGTAGCAGCAGCCAGCCACTTCCGGTAAGGGGATCTGACATAAAGCTCTCCCGTGATGCCAGTTAATGTGGGATCTGGCTTCTCTCCATGGCTCTTCACCCAAGATGGTGAACATTCCTGTTGTCCGCTGTCATCTTTCTAGATCAACCATCCTGCACGAAAGCAAGATGCTTCTCAAATGCCAAGCCGTGGCTGACCAAGCGATAGCTGAAGCCCTCTGCTCTATAATGCTTTTAGAAGAGAGTTCTCCCCGCCAAGCCCTCACAGACTTCCTGATGGCCAGAAAGACAACTATTCAGAAGCTTCTCAACCAGCCACACCATGGTGGGTATGGCTTCTCTCCACAATTTGGTCCTTAAGCATGGGATGGAGCAGGATGAGCTGAGCCATCCAGAGTGCTCATTCTTTACTGAAAGAAAATTGTTTAAAAGAGGATGGTTTCTTCTTATAGGTGCTGGTATCAAGGCCCAGATTTGCTCATTAGTAGAACTGTTGGCCACCACTTTGAACCAAGCCCACGCCCTTTTCTACACTTTACCGGAAGGTCTGCTGCCAGACCCGTCCCTGCCATGTGGCTTGCTCTTCTCTACTCTGGAGACCATCACAGGCCAGCATACTACTGGTGAGCCCTTAACCACCAATTCCCCCGCATCTCTCAACTGTGCCACGTGAATATTTCTTTGGTGTGGCTTTGGTGAGGAACAGTCAGCAGAGCTCTGGGGATAGGATGGTGGACTGGGCAAATACAGGCTCTTCCTTTGTGGAGGTCACAGTCCAGTGGTAGAGGCGGATGTTGAACTCACACACGTGTCACACACGTGTCACACACTGGTGTGTGAACTCACACACGTGTCACACACTGGTCACTGCTGCTAATGCAGTACATGTTGCCTTAGGAACACACAATTTAAGGAACTTAGCAAGTTCAGAGATGGCATCCCTGGTGAAATGGTCTTTAAACTGCAAGCTGAAGGTTGAATTGGAGTTGTTCAGGTGAAGAAGGCGAGGGGGGAGTTCTAGGCAAAGGGACAAGGTGTGCAGAGTCCTAAGGCAAGGAGGATGCTAGTGTACTGAGGAACTGAAGGAAGCCAGCGAAGGCTGAGGTTTAGTGGTAATGAGGGCAGCAGGAGAGGGAACTGGAGGTGCAGCTGGGGGCCAGGTAATGCTGAGCCTTAAGGACCAAGCTTGGGAATTTGGACTCTATTCAGTGAATAGTGGCTAGCCTTTGGAGACTTACCAACCTTGGCATGGTCCTTCTGTTTCCCACATATCCCCCTACATTTATTGTGTTCAATTTGTTCCAACTGTAATTAAATAAATGTAACTGTCTTTTATGTAGCAAGCAGTGGTATCCCATGGGGTAAAGGACGCTGAGCCCACTTAGAAGGCTGTCTCTGTGGTCCAGGGGTCAGCACCTGGAGCTTGGGTCAGGAGGGAGCAATAGAGATGGAGCTCACTGGACGGCTCAGACATCTGTTGAAGAGAGGATTTGGTGGTGGGTTGGCTATATAGGGTGTGGGAAGGGAGGTGTCATAGTTAACTAGGAAAGGAGCTAATTGAAGGGACTGGTGATGGTCCACATATGAAAGTGTCACCTTGGAGACATTTGAGACCTCAGAATGGTACTGGAGACTGGGCAGGTGACTGTGGGCACAGAACACAGCAATGAAAGGGCTGGATAGAAACATACTTGCATCTGCGTATGACGATCATTTTAAACCACGGGAATGGATGCAAAGAAAATGACGAAGAGGGTGCCTCGTGGAGCTCTAGGATTCCAAGGTAAGATGGAAGCTTCAGCAAAATGGACTGAAGAAATCGAAAAAGGTGGATAGGAATGTGGTTGTGGCCAGCTGTCCTTTCCAGAGGAGAGACGAGTGTCATACAATGCCATCTTGGAGTAACTTTGCCTTCCAGCAAGGGCACCACTTCATACGCCCTGGAATTCCTCCAGGTGCATGCATTCAACATTTTATCACTCATTTCCAAAGGTGAGTATTGGCTAACCTGTCATGACACTGGAGAACAGAAGTACAAGGGCCTGCAGAGGGGCCTTGTTCACGGAATCCAATGAACAGCACCTCCCAGCACGGTACAGCACAGGCCTGCACAGCTACCAGAAACAGAAATCAGGGTGGGTGAGCATCATCTCTCCCCCAGATCTTCAAGGGAGGCAGGAAAATGAGGAGGAAAGGGAAAAGTTGACTTTTTTGACAACTTTACTTCTTAAAATATCAAGGATTGTGAGGTACGATTGGTGCAAACCTGTAGTTCCAGGCTGAGGCAGGAAGGCCTCTGGGGTCCAGAGATCAAGGCCACCCTGATCAATATAGTGAGACCACGTCTCAAGGAAAAACCCAAAGTTAAGGACTGCTCAGCGTTCATTTCTTCCCTCTGCTCTTTCTACCCTCACTCCTTTCCTTCCTGACCTTTGCGATTCTTTTCAACCAACAGTATGGCCAGAGTTGTGGGGAAGCTGCGCGCCCCTGATGAGGGAGGGTGTGCATATGCTATACTTCCCTTTCCCCCTATTTCAGGGTCCAGTTTGACCTACCCAGAGAAAAAGGAAATGAGTTTTGGAAATTTCTTCTAGGTCCATTTTTAATATGCTATTCAAAGTATGGCCTAGGTTGCTTCTTACTCGGCCATTTCTCTAGGAAAGGGCATCGGTGTCTTGAAAGGGGAGATGAAGCTCTGCAGCTGGTTCAGATACCTGCCAGCATCCATCATCGAGTTCCAGCCAGCACTCCGAACCCTTGCACATCCCATCAGCCAGGAGTACCTGAGAGACACGCTGCAGAAATGGATCCACATGTGAGTAGTCCTGAGGCAGCTGGGATGTGGCCGTCTGAGAGTCAGCAAGGAATGAGCAGAGATGTGCCACATGTCAAGGGCTCACTCAGGGTCCTTCCTACCTTGGTGGCCATCTATCCCCTACTGTGAAAACCAAGGAAGACTTTGTCTTTGGAAATACTGTGCAGAGGATTTAAACTCTTTGTGTGCGAGCTCTGCAACCCCTAAGCTTGTTTTCAATACCTTGGCGTGCTGGACTTCCTTCTGTAACCCAGTGGAGCAAGAGTGGGCCTGGTAAGAGGCCACACTCCACGCCCAGGTCAGCCAAAATCATGCTGTGTTGATAGATTAAGAAATATCCAGAAACACTCTTAGATATGATTTCCAGATGGGGTCCTCATGTTTTTCCTAATAAAGGTATGAAAACTCCAAAGAAAATGAGCCCATAGGATATAGGAATGATCTGTGGGGCACAGTAATCCCTCAGAAAACAAAATTTTGAGGCCAGGCTAGTCTATTTAGACCGTATCTCCAAAAAGAGGGGCTAATGTAGCTTGGTGGTAGACTGCTATTGGGTCACACCCCAGTATCGCAAAAAAGAAAAAGAATGATGTTGCAGGTGTAACGAAGACATTAAAAACGGGATCACCAACCTGCTTACGTATGTGAAGAGCATGAAAGGCCTCGCAGGGATCCGAGATGCCATGTGGGAGTTACTTACCAACGAGTCCACCAGTCACAGCTGGGAGGTGGTCTGTCGGAGGCTCCTGGAGAGGCCGCTCTTGTTCTGGGAGGACATGATGCAGCCACTGTTCCTGGACCGGTTACAGGTGAGGTGGAAAATCACATGGGCCCTCATTTGACAGCCAGCCCTACTGTGGTCTGTTGACTGTCTTGGGCATCTTCTGTCACTTCCTGAGTCCATTCTTTCCTTACTTATTAACACAGCCAGCTTCTAGGCCTAAAAGACAGCAGGCCTTGGTCAGGTGGCCAGAAATGAGCCCATGTCCATCAGTGATGGTGTCTTTGTTCTCTGCTATACCATGTCAACTTCCCAAACATGGTGAAGAACATTCTGATTTCTAGGATAAATTGTAAATTTCGTACACTTGTTTTGAAATTTCTTTAAAGGAATAGTGATTAGAACATTTCTTATTCTATTTTAGACTCTGACAAAAGAAGGCTTTGAATGCATCTCCAGAAGCTCCAAAGAGCTCCTGGTCTCAGCTCTGCAGGAGCTTGAGAGCAGCACCAGCAACTCCACGTCAAATAAGCCCATCCAGTTTGAGCAGAACATGTCCCTCTTCCTCTGGTCAGAGAGTCCCAGTGACCTGCCTCCAGATGCTGCCTGGGTCAATGTGGTAAACCGGGGTCAGTTTGCTAATAGTGGCCTCTCAATGAAAGCCCAAGCTATTAGCCCTTGTGTACAGAACTTCTGCTGTGCCCTGGATTCTAAACTGAAGGTTAAGTTAGACGACCTCCTGGCTTACCTTCCCTCGGATGATGTGCCGCTGCCCACAGATGCCGTCCCAGGACAGGCCAAGAGCTCTGCCTTTGACAGATACGCAGATGCTGGGACCGTGCAGGACCTGCTGCAGACTCACTCCGTGGCATGCATCAAGCATATCGTGGACTGCATCCAGGCGGAGCTGCAGAACATCGAGGAAGTTTTGCAAGGGCAGCAGGATGTCCTCCAAGACACCAAGCTGCACGCGGTCCTTTTCATGGCTAGACTCTGTCAGTCTCTGAGTGAACTGTGCCCCCACCTGAAGCAGTGCATTCTGGGGAAGTCTGGGTGCTCTGACAAACCAGCAAGGGAGGTTAGGGCTCTGAAAAAGCAGGGGAAGGGCAAATCTCAGGAATTCCTTCCTGTGCAGGCCAAGTGGCAGGAAGTTAAAGATGTGCTCCTCCAGCAGAGCGTGATGGGCTACCGGGTCTGGAGCTCAGCAGTTGTGAAAGTGAGTGATGGGACTTCATAGTATCCCTGGTTCACCTCTCGTTTCTCATGCTCCTGTCTTGCCAGTCTGCTAAGGTAGTAAGGGATAACGATGCTTATTTCAGGTACTCTCACCTTATCTCTGCCAGATACTCCAGTGTAAGACTTTGTATTCATTTTCAGCCTTGATTTCAGACTGAAACACTGCATTTTTCCTTCCATTAAATGGGAATGAAAGGCCTGCCTGAATGGAGGTCCGTATTTCCTGCTCTTCACTGTAAATGCCATAATCCCTTCAGTCTCTACAGATGACATTTGGCATTGGTAGGGAAGCTAGCAATTGCATTCCCGTTGTTGACCATGGTAATTGGCCACTCACCACCCCAACCCTGACATGAGGTTTAGCTGGTCTCAGGAGCATGCTGATAGTTTTAAACACACTCTACAAAGGCTCTGAAGGACGTTCACTTTTTATTACCAGGTTCTGATTCATGGATTCACCCAGTCATTGCTTTTGGATGATGCTGGCTCAGTCCTGGCCACAGCCACCAACTGGGATGAACTAGAAATTCAAGAGGAGACAGAGTCTGGCAACAGCGTCACATCTAAGATCCGCCTTCCTACACAGGTGAGCATATTCCATTGTCGGAAAAGAACTGCTCTAGGGGAAGCCAAACAATTTTAGAAAATTATTCAACATTGCTACTTCTGAGGAGCAGTTGAAAACTTCAGCTTTACTGTGGGGGTAGCGTGAGTGTAGCACCGTTCCAGTAGCAGCTGTGTTTTAGAGGTCAATCCGTGATTCTTTCCTTTGGTAGCAGGGGCTCTGTGCCAGAGAACCACGTACCTGTCGGTGAACAGAGCAGCATAAAGCAGTGCTACCGGCCAGGTCCCGTCAGGCCATGCAGAGGAGGGCTTAACGAGGGGCTTTTTTGTCTGTTAAATGGTCTGCTTGTAAGATGCTTGATTGTGGGGGCAAGGTCCTGGTGTGTGTGTGTGCCTTGTAAAGATAAATGGAACCACTTTTACTACAGATGGTCATTTAATTGGTACAAGCTGGCAACAGACATTCCTTTGTTCTTTTAGCCATCGTGGTATGTACAGTCCTTCCTGTTCAGCTTATGCCAGGAAATTAATCGGGTTGGAGGTCATGCCTTGCCAAAGGTGACACTGCAGGAGATGCTGAAAAGCTGTATGTTTCGAGTAGTAGCTGCCTATGAGAAACTTTCAGAAGAAAAACAGGTTAAGGTAGGTGCTTAACTGTTTCCCACTGAAGACTAAAAACCTTAGCTGATCTTGGGCTTGGGCATTTCGCACCATTTCATAGTGTTTAGGACCTGGCCCATGCATCTGGTCTTATGTTACACACTGACATGTTAGGTCTTATGTTACGCACTGACGTGTTAGGAGTGGCTCCCAGCTCTGCCAGTTTGCACCCCTTCTCCAGGGTCAAACAGGTACTGGTGAAGAAGGCACATGACAGACGAAAGGATAAAAGTGTTCACAGGATAAAAGGTCCAGCTTCCAGCCCTGGCTGCCACTTGCTCACAGGGAAGATTTGGGCAAATCATTATCCTTTAAGTTCCCTGAGGATCACGTAACCAGTAGCTGACCTGCTTAGCTGGTTTCTTCACCCAAATAAGGCATGCCCCAAACTGTGCCCACCGCTGTGGGGGAGGGGTGACCGAGGAAGGCAGGTGCAAGCACGGCTTCCGCACACGTAGGTGCTCACTTAAGGGGAGTCTTTGCCTCCAGCCTTCGCAGCTCTCTTGCTTTCCACGACTTCTGCCCCAGGTTTCCATTCTGTTTCATTCGCAACAGCTTGGTGGTACCAGTCCTAGTTTGGGGAGAATTCAGTTAAGTCTCCTGGGCTCCCTCACATCTCCTTTGTGTGGGAAGCCTTGGCCTTTGCAGTAACCATCTACAGCACTGCGGCCTTTTGTAGGTCTGGGAGTTTTCCATGTTTGTTTCTTAGTTTTAAGACCAAATTTCTAACGTAAGCTGTTGTGAGATTAAACTGGCCCCGAGTGTGAGCAGCATCTGCTTCTCACTGTGCGGCGGCTACTCAGCATGCAGCTGTTCACTGTGCCACGGAAGAAGCCAGCTCTCAACAGGGTGGAAATTCACTTGCAGAGAGAAGGTGCATTCCCAGTAACCCAGAACCGGGCCCTGCAGCTCCTCTATGATCTGCGCTACCTCAGCATCGTTCTGACAGCCAAGGGTGAGGAGGTGAAGAGTGGCCGAAGCAAACCGGACTCCAGGTGTGCTGTCCTCTCCGGGGCTCCCGAAGGCAGTCTCTTCCAGTGCAAATACTGACGTTCCCCACTTTCAGGGCTTTTTCGTAGGGTTTTTTGACTTTACAGTCGTGGCTAAGTGATAAGTGCTGGGTAGAAATTGTAATTCACGTTTTGAATTTGGATCCTCCTCCAGCTGTGCATGTGAAATGATGCTCTCCCACAGTGCCAGGCAGGGCAGTGCCGCAGCATGTGTTGCCGAGCTGCGATGTTGAGTTATCAGTTTATGTATGATACTTCCAGTTCACGGTGGGCTTTTTGGGATGCAGCCAATCATAGCTGAGGAGCGTCTGTAGCCCCTTTCCTGGATGTTCCTCCAGGTTCTTCTTACAGTGAGAGCTCATGTTACCAAAAAGTCAGGTGATGGCTGCCTGCCAGAGAAATTCCATAGTTAAGTGAAGTGGGTGGAACCCCATTCCTGAGTCAGCCTCACAACTGCTGGGCATGATCTGAGCTCTTAACGCTCCCGCTAAAAACATGAGCAAGGAGCAGACTTGACTTCGATATCACAGCAGGTTGATCATTGGTGATAAGAGTACCAAGTCACCAATTTAGTTGAATAAAATCCACTTCTAGAGTTTCTGTAACTATAAAATACAGCAAGATTATTTCTCATCCTTAAAAATCATGGAGAATAATGATCCTAATCCCCTCAGGATTGAAAAGGTGACTGACCACCTGGAGGGACTCATTGATCCATTTGACCTGGACGTTTTCACCCCACACCTCAACAGCAACCTTAACCGCCTGGTGCAGCGAACTTCTGTAAGTCAGGTCACAGGTGCTTCGTCGAGCCAAGCGCCACAGGCTCGAACTGCAAAGTAAACCTGCTCCCGAGTTTCACGTTCCAGAATGCAGTATCAGGAGGGGGCAAGACACAAGTAGCTGAGCGCACTTTATAAGGGCTAAAGGGGATTGGATAAAATCCCACACCCTGGGGCACCAAGATCTGACCCCTTTACTTGTTCATAAGATTAAAGTTTTACTCAAGCCTCAGGAATAAAAGAACTGTGTAATCAGGAGATTCTGATCCGTGGCAGCGACTAAAAAGTAATCTGAAGCATTAACACTGAAAAGGAGCGTGCCCAAAGCGACAGAAATAAAGCAGTGGTTGATTACTGACTGGCCATTCTTAAACCTGGACAGCCAAACTTGCGCATTTTACCGTGGTCCCTTTGTCTATCAGGTTCTGTTTGGGTTGGTTACCGGCACAGAGAATCAGTTCACCCCCCGGAGCAGCACTTTCAACTCCCAGGAACCTCACAACATACTGCCCCTGGCATCGAGTCAGATCAGGTAAGCATGGTTTTCTTGGGCCCCAAAGCTGACTGTTCATGCCACTAAAATTATTTCCTTTTGTCCTGGAGGTTTGGACTTCTTCCACTGAGCATGACAAGCACTCGGAAGGCTAAGTCCACCAGCAGAAGCGTCGAGACAAAACCCCAGGTTAGTGCCAAGAGGAAGAGGGTCTTCCCTGTTGATCCTGTTCCCATCTCCCCAAGCCACCCGATAGCTCCCTTTGAAAAAACTGATAACAAACCAAATGACAAAATACACTAATGCTGCTTTTAATGGTGGCACAATAGAGAAATACAAGGTTTTAATAGCTGGAGCCAATAGAAGTTTTTAAAGATGCCCATTGACGCTACCAAGTAGCCTCATAATATAAATGTATCCCAGGCTGCAAGGCTGTAGAAAATGTAGACAGGACAGAGATGGTTCCTTCCATTCAGCAGAGCAAGAGTTAACTACCAACCTGCCGTTGTGATAGTACATTTTTGGAGAGTAAGTTCTAGTGATGGTTTTATCTTCCGTAATCTTTGAGTTGGGTGGGAAATAAACAAAAGCTTGCTTCCTTGAGTTTTACGTTTTCTTGTTAATGCACATTTTGTTTCAGTGGGATGCCATCCATTAAGCCTGAAGGAGTCCTCCTGGGTATTTCTGAGTTGTGCTGTGTACACCTGTGTTTGAGGGCTCAAACAGCCTGTCTTCTTACAGCATCTAGCTGTTGTTTGCTTTACTGTTAGACAAAACATTAGCAATGTATCCCCTTACCATATTCCCTGCCATCAAATCCGCTACGATCCAAAACCCTCACCAAACATCTGGTTTTAAAATCTGGGAGATGGTAGTAAAAAAAAAGAAGAAAAGCTGTTGCCAAAACCCCATGCCCAACAAGCATGGCCTGTGCTGCCCCCGTTATACTAGTTTCCACATCGTGCAGCTGTCGTTTAAAGTCTGTCTCTTCTGGAGGACGGCCCTGGAAAGGTGTTTGTTTACTCTTTCCCGGGACAGTCCTCATTCTCAGATTTTAGTTGTTACATAGTAAAATCCTGCGCTGTTCCCCATGTCCTTTTCCAATCCTGATGAACCGCAAAGACCTCTTAGTAGAGCCATCCATGCTTCTCAGCTCTGCTGTGTGTGCTGTGTGGCCTCCGAATGGAATGGAGTGTCAGGGGAGCGGGCAGGAGGCTTCCGGTGGACTCTAAGGCACTTCCTCTACATCCAATGCAGGTTGGTCCCCCGGGACTCTCCAGTGCAGGTGACCCGATGCATCCTGGCTCCTTGTTCAGACAGCTCATCAGCGAGGAAGATGACTCATCTGGTCCTTCATTATTCAAACTTGGCTGGCTCTCCAGTATGACTAAATAATGTGGGAACACATCCATCTCTCCAAATAAACACTACTGCATTCTTCCTCCTAAGAGTGCCTCTGCTGTTTGTTTCTAAAACACACCAGTCTCCATTTTCAGTGGTGGGATGTGGCCCCCAGTCACTGTTAAGGATGACTTTAAACATGGAAATAATCTTTGTCCAGTAGGTTGACAGTACTTGTTACTTCAGGTACCATTCAGGCAGCTCTGCTCCCTCAGTGCTTCCAGTGCCTTAATTATGACTACTGCAAGGGGATTAGCAATGAGATCACATATGCTGCTGATACCACAAGTTGTTAAGAGTCTCTGCTATTTATTTACTTTTGGAACTATGCAGTATTTTCTACTAGAGTCTGAGGTACAGACTCCGAAGGAATATTGGTAGAGTTAGCTAGGTATACATGAGTCTGAAGGACATCCTCCCTGGAAATACAAATATATAACAGAGAGGAGACTGTTACTGGGGAGGGTACTTCACTTCCACAGTCTAAACTGGATCTGATTGTTCTCCCGTTACAACAGAGAGTACTTTCCACAGGACATGTACATACTAAGAGGTAGTATGGAAGTTAATTTCAGTGCAAGACTGAATCAAGCTTTCTATTTTGGAAAAAGAAAAAAAAACTTGTTTTTTTTTTTTTCATGGAAACTAGATACTCTTTACTAGTTTATTGAATTAAAAAAATTGAAGATCCCATGTTTTTAAAAGGCCTTTTACATAAAGTAGAACTTCTAATTGACAGATTTGAAGATCAGTCTGAATTGGACACACTATGGATGCAACACACAGATGAGATTTTCTTACACCACTGCCTTGACATGGATTTGATACCCTCCCTCAAAAGAATTCTATAAAAAAATTGCTTCAAAGCCCCTTTGAAATTGCAATAGTGCAGCAAAACCACAAGTAAACAATTTCCTGTTGACCTGTTATTTCAAATATAGACTGAAAAGCCAACAGGCATTTTTGTGTGTGCAATTTTTTTTAAAACAAATCGTAAGTTGAAATATCAAATCTGCACAGCGCTGTCCCTTCACAGAAGGCAAGAAACTGCCCACACATCATGTCGGAGGCCGTCCTCGGTGCTGTAGGCTGTGAAAGTGGGCCTCCTTCAGGGTCTGGTTGATGTGGAAGTAAGGGCCTTGGCACAGCGCAGACTGCTCAGGCATGGGCTGAGGGGTGTTGGGGCTGGATCCAGGGATGACCTGGCTTAAGCTGCTCTCTGGCCCACTGGCCCTGTCCGGGCTGTTGATGCTGCTACTGCTGCTGCTGCTCCCGCCACTGTCACTGCACGAAGACTAGAAGGAAAAGGAAGAGCCAGGGTTACCAGCCTGTTTCTGTGTACGTGTTTTACTGTGGTTCAGTGTGAAACACCTGATTAAGAGTTTTCTTCCCACTAAGTTCTAAGAGTGTCAGCATGAGTAACAGCTTCTGGATGCATAAACACATTCATCCAAAACACTGCATTCTGTCCTCACAACTGCCCTGCTGGGCTGAGTGGGATGGATTACGCCGGTGACACAGCCCCGGGAGATGGTGCATCCGAATTCAACCACTGACCTTCTGACTCCATGTCCTTCAATTAATTACAGCACCCTCCTGCCCGGCCACCCCAGTGCTGGCTACTGAAGCCAGGGTGTTCTACCACTGAGCTATTTCCACTGTCCTTTTAGTTTTTTATTATGAGGCAGAATCTCACTAGGTTGTCTGGGCTGGCCTAGAACTCACAGTCCTGCCTCATCCTCCCAAGCAGCTGGGATTAGGTATGCCCAGCTCTTCAATTACATCTTAATTCCTTTACACATCTCTGCTTTAACCATTCATTCCCATAATTTCCAGTAATCATAAGGTGGTTCTCAGACTCCAAGGGAAAGTATCAGTCATTGATATAAAAAAGGAGAAAAAAAAAGGTACCCCCATAATTAATAAGATGGATTCTGGGTACAAGTTAAGATAAGAAACCATGCCAATTCTGTGATCATCTCATCCTGGATACAACAGTGTTTTATAACCACTCAGGGCACTAAATATGCATCTTATAAAAGTTATCCTAGTACTATTTACAGTTCAGTGTGTGCTTGTATATAAGTGTGTTTCATTTTTTAACATAACATGACTTGAATGTTATGTCATCTTGAAGAAAATACTCAGAGATCCCTGATCAAAGTCAAGTCACTCTCAGAAACTCCACCTTCTGACAACAGGATTCACAAAATGGAAGGCAATGCCAAGGACCCATTTCAGAATCGTGGCATTTTACAATATACATTTGTATATTAAGTAGCACTGCGTTTGAATACTGCATCTGCTTAGCAATTACCTTCTCTACCTAAACACTAGAGGAATCAATGCGTAAGAAAGTTCAGATTCTAATAGTTTTATTTTGAAACAGGGTCTCGCTAAGTTGCTTAGGGCCTTACTGTGTTGTTGAGACTGGCTGACTTTGAACCTGAAATTCTCCTGCCTCACCCTCCCAATCCGCTGAGATTATAAGTGTGTGCTACCGGGCCCCCAGCCAGAATCACTTTTGAAGTCAAAAGTCAATTAAAAAATTTTTTTACTCTACAAGACCTTTCCTAACCTAGTATAACAATCTAGGATGGCCACATACACCTCGAGAAAGTCATGAATACTTAATAAGTAGGTCACTACACTGGATCAGAAACCCACCGCGCAGAACGCTTTGTTTCCTCTTAGTCTGTTTTCTTTACTGTTTTTCGTAACAGGTACTGTCTGAAAATTAAGGCAAGAACTAGAATCAGTTTGAAGAAAGTAAAAAATTTTATCTCAAAGTATATTTAATTCACACTACAGCAGCAAAGTACTAGTCAGAAAAGGTAAAAGTTCTTTAAAATAAATCACAGAAGAAATTATCCTGTAGAGGACCTGCTTAAAAAGAGGGTAAGTATACTTGAATTTTCTTGTTCATTTAAAAAACTCAAAACTTTATAATGACATGTGTAAAAATGTTTATTGCAGCCTTATTTATGATAGCTAAGCACTGGAAACCACCCCAAACATTTAACAATGTAAGTTGGTTAAATTATAATACATCTATTGTATACATACATAGTATAGAATTCTATTCAGCCATCATCAGTGCTGGTAGAAATGGACTGTTCTAACACAAGATAGACTCTCCACTATTTTTAGTACATATTAAATACTACATACGGTATGTCAGCTGGTTTTTAAGTGTTTTTCTTTGCTGTATACATAAGGGTACATCGTAAGCAGTAGGAAGGATGTATGTTACAAAAAATTTAGAACTAGATCTTCTATTTTCAATATCTTTATTTTCTAGTATCAAAAAAAAAAAACTCTTTTGTGAACAAAATTTGACCATCAGCAAGTGAACTACAAAATAAGAGTTAAGACTTTCCGTTACTTCCAACCTAAAAACTGAGACTTCAAAGTACGACACCTGTCACTAAGACTCTTATGAAGACTGTTCTACCTCCCTTAACTACAGAGCTCTAAAGCTTTCTGGAAGTTGATGACCTCCTCAAGAGAACTTGCCTCTTGCACAGGATCTCCTTCCTCCCTCATCCTGAGAAGAAGAAACAAAGCTGTACCTGGTGCAGAGCCCTAGGTCCTCCTTCATGGACGTGAAAGGCCCAGGGTGCTATAAAGCCAAGAGCTCTTTAGCCAGCACAAATGGTAGTTTTGTATAGTGGCTGCTCCACTGTTCTTTGCCAGCCTACAGAGGAAAAGCCAAGTTTCCAGAAGGATGTGGCTTTAGGAGGATGAAGCACTAACAGTAACCTCAACAAGATGAGAAGGCTGGGGCTGGAATGGTGGCTCAGCAATACTGCACTTGCCTGGCATGTGTAAGGACCTGGGTTCAAACCCCAGCACCACATACACAACTAAGTGTCGGAGCAACAAAAAAACAGATGAAAAAATAAAATGATTGTCAATTTCTTAAAAAGCAACAACAAAAAAGAAAAGTAGAAAGCCATTTCAATACACACATTTCAGAATAAAAAAAAAAAACTTCAAAACTTCTGAACCTTCTTCCGTTGTGGTCATTTCCACTGAGCTGTCCAAGGGTGTCTTTACACTAATGAAAGACGTCTCTATAGGATCCAGGTAAATGCACTTCGTATGTCTCTCTAATATGTATGGAATATTAAAGAACAATACAGGCCTCTCAAAGGCACTCTAGGTTGTTTCTGCCAGTTCAGGCCACTCTTCTCATTGTTGGGGAGGTTTTGGGAATACCTCACAATCTATAGATGGGCCAGGGATTTTCAAATTGAGGATGACACCCATTGGTGGGTACAGCGAGCCTAAAAGAAGAAAACAGTACAACCTGGTAAGGAGTAACTGCTCTGTGAAGGCTTCCCAATGATTCACAAATACATCTGGTATATACTGGGTCACAAAAAACAACCCTTTTCTATGGCAGAGGGTCAAAAAAGTTTCAAAGTTATTGTAACTGATCTTAACACTGTCAGCCATCAAAGTGGTCTACTTTATGGGAGAAAGGAAAGAACATTATTTTTAACTTCAATTTTAAGTCTCTATTAGTGACTTAAAATATACAAAAAAGCACAATGGTTTTATCATCTAAACCAAAAAACTTGAACTCGGGGGGGAAATCACAGTTTTCGCACCTGGTGATGCTTTTCAATATCTGCTTGCTTGGGGTAGGGGCAATTGATGGTACTTGGTTCTGAATGTTCAAACTGCTACGCTAGCATGGAAGTATTACAAAGCTCATTTTCTTTTCTCTGATGAATTGTTCATTCAGACTTAGCGCCAACATCTGAGCAGAGTATTTTAATGAAAAATTTGTATTCCCAGTCAAGGCCAGGCATGATGTATAAAATAAAAGACACTTGTAAATCCATGAACACAAGCAAAATAAATCAGTGAAAACTCTGACCAAGAACCTCCCTACACAATTTTACAAAGGCAACTCCTAAGAGTCCTATTTTGAAGATCTTTGGAAAACAAGGAGCAAAAAAGAGAGGATTCTACATTAATTTGGGCAACAGTAAGACCTACCATTATCAACTTGTAAGTGCAGACAACTTGTGTGAGAGCCATTAAAACAAACAAACAAAAACCCCACCTGTCCTCACAGTCTACTACGCAATCACCTGGGGCTTGCCATGGTCCCGGTGCAAGACTACATTTGGTAAATAGCAGGGCCCAAGTTCTCACGCCCAGCTGCTGAAGGTCCAGGTGTTTAGCAGCAGGCATTTCACTAGGGCTGCTCAGTGAGTCAGTTTACTGAGCTTCATCAAGAAGAAAATGGTGGCAACACACCCACCGATAACCACAGTGACACAACTCCAGCAATGAGGAGAGGCTCCTTCATCAATGTATGCTGGGCCTAGAGGGACTGGGAAGACTTCTAACAGGCAGGAGATGACAAACTGGAAGAACCAGAGCAAAATCAGCAGAAGAGTTTTCTGGAAAAGATCTAATTGTGGTGTAACCAGGCCCACAACAGGAGCTGGTAGGAGAGAAATGTTTTCAGAGTAGCACTGAACAGCACTGCTCCTCCACTCTCAATGGACCCTTGAAGCCACTCTGCCAGGCGGGAGCAGCTGACTTGGCGCTTGCCCAGCAAGCATGAGGACACGGGTTCCAACTCCAGCATCACACACACAGCAAAGTGCCAGAGCAACGAAGGCCACAAGAAAAATTAAATAAAACCCATTCTCTTTCTCTCTCACTCTCACTGTCCCTCTCTATTTAAAAAATAAAAAAAGCAAAACAAAACAAAAAAACTATTTTTCAGTTAATTTGCTACAGGATAAATACACAACCGTAATAGTTTACCCAAAAGAGAGTCTACCAAAACAGTGTCCCTTAGGATGCATCTACTATGCTGAGACAGACTAAAGATGAGATTGGGGGCTGGAGCGATGGCTCAGAGGTTGGAGTGCTTGCCTGGTATGTACAAGGTATGTGGTTTTGAACCCCAGCACCACACAATTAAGTGTCGGAGAAACAAAGGCTATATAAAAAATGATTCTTTTTATCCTCTCTCCCTAAAAAAAAATAAATAAATAAAGATGAGATTGGGCAGATCTGAGAGTTTTAAAATAGCATTTTAAAAAATTTTTAAAAATCATGCAAGGGGGGCTGGAGCAGTGGCTCAGGGGTTATAGCATATGCCTGGCATGTGCAAATATGCAAGTTTGAACCCCAGCACCATGTACACAACAAAGTGTCTGAGGAATGAAAGTTACATGAAAAACTAAATAAAACTGATTCTCTCTTACTCTCTCTCACTCACTGTCCCTTTGTCTCTGGCAAGGGCTAGAACAGCTCAGTGGTACAGCACTTGTCTAGCATGGACCCTGGGTTTGATCCCTAGTACCACAAAAAGTAAGTACGTAAATAAATAAATAAATAGACTAAATATTCCTGCTGTCATCTAAATTCACAATTTTTTTCAGTTTTGTTTTGGAGAGGATTTTTTTTTTGGCGGGGGGAGGGGGGAAATCAGGGATCTAACCCAGGGGCGAATCACCACTGCACCAGATCCCCAGCCCTTTTTATTATTTTAATTTTGAGACAGGGTCTGCTAAGTTGCTTATCAGGGCCTCACTAAATTGCTGAGGCTGGCTTTGAACTTGCAATCCTCCTGCCTCAGCCTCCCAAGCTGCTGGGATTACAGGCATGTGCCACCATATCCAACTCACAATATTTTTTAAAATCACCTGGAACTCATCTAATTTTGCTCAGTTAAAACAAACTTATTTATAAAACACTAATTTTAAAGTCACATGAATACCCTGGGTTTCGTTTCTTTTTTCCCTGACATGCTTCTGCACTCCTACTAAGAGCACTGCTGGAATTTTAGTATTATTAACATCAAAATTTCCCCTTCTAGCAAAGACAACAAAAAAGCCTCAGGATGTTCTAGTTAAGCCACTTGTGTTTTATCTCCCCTTTTTTTACTCTATTTGACAATATGTCACAGTGCTCTGAAAAATCAAAATGATCGTGGAAAAACAAATTAAAGGTAAAAAAAAATTAGGATCTTTGTATTTTAAAAAAGGTATTTTTTTAATGTACTCAAGCAGAAATATTTTCTACTTCTATAAGGCATGTGTCTAATTACCAGAAGCCAGATATACAAGGAAATTTCTAGTGTCATTAAAGATATTAAAACTAAAGGCAAGGTGCTGGAGCTTGCCTGGCATGCGCAAAGACCTGGGTTCAAACCCCAGCACCACATGTACAGGTAAGTGCAGGAGAAACAAAGGCCAGATGAAAAAATAAAATTTATTTTTTCTCTTTAAAAAAAAAAAAATGAAGGCAAAGAACATTACTCCTACTACATGTAAAGAAACAATTCAAACTAAAAAGGTCAGTCCCCAAGAGAATAAATACGACCATATTAAATCTAGCTGTTTCTATCCATCCAATGTAAGACAACATTGCTACCTTTACACATGAACCAATAGGAAGATTCAAACGGATAAATCATTTCATTTTTTGCTCTCCAGGAAGAACCAAGCTTGACTTAGGCTAATATGATTCATCTGGAATGGATTAACAACAACAAAAAAATTATACTATACTAATAGTGACTTTACCTCAATTTACTAAACAGTAACCCAAGGCTCATTAAGTCATTAAACTGATGTCCCTGAAATTAAAATTTAGCGTTCAGGCACCAATTAGAGTTTGGAGAAAAAAACATTAGACCCAATTTCGTCTTTGATTTTTCTTGACAGAAATCTAAAAATCCTTTCCAGGGGCTGGCTCGGTAGTTATAGCACTTGCCTGGCATGCACAAGGACGTTGAGTTTGAACCCCAGAAGCACATATGACAATGAGGTGTCGGAGCAATGAAAGTCACATGAAAAACTAAACAAAATTGATTCTTTCTCACTGTCCTTCTGTAAACATAAACAAAAATAAATAAATATGCCTTCCAACCAACACTATACCATTGCATTTACTTGTAAAAATATTTTCCAGCTAGAACATGGGTAGAGGAACCAGGTATAATGATACACGTCCCAACCATGAGCAGCTAAGGCAGGAGCTTCCACAAGTTCAAGGTTACTCTGGACAACTTAGGGAGACCCTGCCTCAAAATATTTTTTAAAAAGCTATAAAGGAGGGGGCTGGAGAAGTGGTTCAGTGGTTTTGGTGCTTGCCTGGCATATGCAAAAACACGCGTTTGAACCCCAGCACCACAAACACAATGAAGTGTCAGAGCAATGGAAGCCACATTAGAAACTAAATAAAATTGATTCTTTCTCTCTCACTGTCCCTCTCTTTAAAAAAAAAAAAAAAAAAAAGGAAGCAGTAAGGGAAGGGCTGGAGCAGAGCTCAGAGATGGAAGAGTTTGCTTGCCTGGCACACACAAGGACCTGGGTGTGAAGCCCTGCACCACACATACACAACTAAGTGTCCATAGGCCAGATGGAAAAATCAATAAAATTACTTTTCCCTTCCTCTAAGAAAATTTATAAAGGGAGCTGGAGCGGTGACTCCGTGGTTACAGTGCTTGCTTGACATGTGCAAGGACATGGGTTCCAACCCCAGCACCACATGTACAATGAAGAGACGAAGCAACAGAAGTCAGATAAAAAAACTAAAAGTTGATTATCTCTCTCTTAGTTCCCCCTTTAAAAGAAAATTTAAAAAGTAGTGGGGGATCAAGGCACTGGGGATTTAACACAGTGGTAGAGCACCCCTGGGTTTAATCAATACCTGGTAGCACAAAAAAAAAGAAAAGATGGAGAAAAAGATTCTTCTCTGTTGCTGTATTCAAGAGAAGCCTGGGACCTGGCTGCCGGGATGCGTGTCCTGTGCTCTGTGAAGCAACCACATACATCAATCTCCAGGCCCTGCTCCTTCTCCACCTCTTCTTCCACCTTCCTATCACTGGGCAAGTGACCATTCTTCTGTGCCCCAATTTTTCCATCAGAGATGTGGAAATTTTCCTTTTCCTACTAAAATGGGAGGACGAAAACTTAACACAAAAATTAAAGCTTCTCTTGACCTAACTAACCTGGCAAATCAGTTCACATTCCTGACCCTCACAGCATCCAGGAAAAAGGAACTCTCTCCAACACAGTATAACAAAAGCCAAACTTTCCCTGTAACTGCCAATATTATTACATTTAGGGGGTTACAGTAAAATGAATTCCAGAATTAAGTATTTCGAGAAAGATACAAGGAATGGTTCCTCTTATCTTAATTCATCTTAAAGAAACCGGTTTGGCCACAGCTTAGAATTAAAAGTATACTTGTATTAATTGTGTTAATTTAAAAAAATACTTTAGCATATAAATTACTAAAAAAATTAATAACATTATTTTCCCTTTTATTTATATAATTGCGAAAAGGAGCCAAATACCTCTAAACTTGTTTTTGTGGTAAAACCATAAAACTCTATTCCAGAGTTGGAGATGCAGCTCAGAGGTGGAGAGCTTGTCTAGAAGGTGTGAAGCCCTGGGTTCAATCCCCAGTACTGCAAAAAAATAAAAGAATGCATTCCAGTAGAGAAAATTCAATTACCCTGGGCTTAACTTTCCATTGTAAAAGATTTTCTTGCCCTGCCCCCATACCCCCTTTTTGTGTGTGTGTGTGTGGTACCTGGGATTGAACCCAGGGTGCTTTAGCACTGAGCCACATCCCCAGCCCTTTCTATATTTTATTTTAAGACAGGATCTCACTAACTTGCTGAGGCTGGTTTTGAACTTGCCACTCTCCTGTCTCAGCCTCCTAAGAGCTGGATTACAGGTGTGTGCCACCATGCCTGGTGATTTTCCCTGCCTGTTGCCTCTCCACTCTCATTCAGTTCATTCACACTCGTTCCTTGTTAATACCATCACTGGGGGAGCACAGATAGCACAACAGGCTGCACTGGTGAATGCTCACTCAGCAAGGCTGAAATTAATGGCTACAAGGTCCCACAAAGTGATCTGCCAGAGGGTTCAGACCTTAACTTATAATGAAGACAATCTAGTCCACACTGCAGAGTGATCATCACAGGGTGGTTTGACAGCTCAATGTTTTTAGACAAGAACAAGACACATGATCCAATAGGTTAAACAACAACAACTGTTTTCTTCTCTGATATCAATGAATAGATCTTAGAATTGAGTGAAGGCCGTTTTCTACAGTTAAAACAAAAAATCAAAACAAAACAAACTAATCCTAATGTGCCTGGTTTCGTAAAAATAAAAGGACAGAAATGTTAATAAAAAAACAAAAAGGTGACAATTTCCTATTCTCAGTCATCAAAACTGTAGACAGAGGGGGAGATGGTTAACACAGAGTAGGACTTAGTACTCCCTTGAACCAATGTGAACACCAGACAGCAGAATTTACAAATAGATTCAGGAAACGCTGATGCTGATGCCATGAAGTGATCTCTGAACACTCCTTCAGCGACACCCCACGTTCAAAAGGGTAATGAGAGCTCCATTACTGTTGAACAGTTGTATCACAAGTTGTCCATGGCAGCGTATAATCTTTGGTTTTCTTTAATTCCTGAGATTTCCCAATTATCACGTTAAATGAAAGCACAAATGTTTTTATATTAATCATTAAAATAGAAAAAGAAAAAACAGATAAAGGGACAAAAAAGTTATGGGAATTCAAGACTCCACACAGAAAGAGGATTCTAATCTCAACTCATTTGTTAATTGTTCCTGAATGAGTGTTACCTACAGGAGAGTTATTGCTTCGCCTCCTTTGGGGAAATAACTTTGGATTGATGGTAATGAAAAAGAAGATATGGGTCAAATCTTATTATCAAGAACTAAGTGAAGTATAATTTATTTTGGTGTGTAAGAATTCTGCTATAAAGTACAAGGTTACGATTTAGGAATCTGTCATTGTGGCATTTCTCCATTAGGGTGACAACTGTTAAGGGTCAAGAGTTTTAGGTGCCTAATTTAACAGTAGCTTTATGTTAACATTGACTTCCTTTCCCCACCATGGAATAGCCTTCTAATTGCACAAAAAAAAGTTCTCTCCCCCAGTGCATACTGAAGCATTCTTTCCGGAAACCAAAGTTGTAGAAAACTTCAGTTTCCTAAAGTTGTAGAAAACCCCCACCACCTACCTGATGGCAGGAGTTCTTTCTAGAACATAATTAAAAGTAAAAACACCTCTTGCACACACACACCTTACATATTCCGCATGCTTAAAGTTTGCACTGAATTCAAGCAATAAGATATATTTATCGTAAGGACAATTACTGGTTGCTGAACTATAAAATAAGTGTTCAAAGACAGGCTTTTAAAGGTCCATGAAAATTCTATAAATACTGTGTGATGTGAGTATGGGGGGAGAGAACATGAATGAATGTGTGAACACATACTGCTTTGCAGGGAAAAGGGTACAGGACTTCCTCAAAGGGATCATGACTTAAAAAAAATAAGGGTCGAAACCACTTCCATTAAGTAAAATACTTTTGTTTTTTGAATAAGTAAAATTCTTTAAATCATATAACACAATTGGGTTATTTAGCTCAAGCAGTGAAAACGATCCAGAGTCTATGACCAAGCTTCCTACCTCTGTGTCCCAGGAATCCTGAAAGACAGGGTTTCTACTACTCCTTTTGGTCTGGGGGGGAAGATGGTTATCTTCTTCATTGCCATTCCTTCTCCTTTTCCTGAAATCAAAACACAGGTGGGGGGAACCCAACAATTGATCTTTTAGACACATGCACTGTAAACATGACAACACATAAATGCGTCCTGCTGCCTGAGGCAATTACCATCCCTGGGCACTGAGAGCAAAAACATGGCAGCAGCTCAGCTGGGCTTAAATCAGCAAGACTAATTTCTAAAAAGAACCCTGAAAACTTCTAATGTCTGCTGGGAACAAAATAAGAAAAGGTTAATGACTATGCTTTTAAACTCAATGTTTTCTTCTTTCCACAGTCTCTGAAATGACAATTCCAAATTAACTAGCTAATTTACTCCCTTCCATATGACGACATTTAAGAGATGAAGTGGCTGCCTCTGCCTATTTGCCCTGAACAGCCTTGTAACGGTGGTGTCACACAAGAGTACCAGAGATTCATGGCAGCCTCTAATCTTTAGTTTTCTTCATCCCTGATCTTCCCCCCAACTGTCATACTAAACAAACCCCTGTGCCCTCCAAAGAATTCAAGTACTTTTCTGTGCAATCACTGGAAAAGCAACTCTTGCTCACGGTGACCTGTCAGCTCCAGCCATGCCCTATTATGATACAACAGTCACCTCACTAGGTTGTTGCCTTGAAAGCACAGCATAAGCTGCTTAAAATTTCCAGGAGTAAAGAAAAATCACATCTTTCTCAGGTAAATGTTCTTGGATGTACTAGGAGACAAAATTGCATGCACTCTATGCAAGAATTAAGTGCAGTCAGAGTTTCTAAAATCCAACTGGAAAATAGAAGTAAACTAAAGGAGATATAATTTCACATCAAATTCCCTCGAACAATACTGTCCAATATGGTAACCATTAACCATGTAGTTATTTAAAATTGAAAATCCCGTTCCTAGGTCACACTACCCCCATTGCCACTGCACAACGGCCGCACGCTGTCAGTGGCGGCGGCACTGAACATCACAGATGGAGGATGCTCCCTTGGCTACAGAAAGCTCTATTGAGTAGGGCCAGGTAGAGGTCATACGTACAAAGCACAGCATACATTATGAAGAAAATGCTAAAGGTCCAAATTTCTAGAGACAAAAGGCTAGTAAGAGAAGCAAACAGATTTCTGGAAAGTACATAAGAGTTTGGAGGTACAGTATCTTCTACACGATTACCAACTTTATGGGAGCAGAGTTGGCTTATTGGATCAGGACCTTAATCCTAAGGTTATGAGTCGAAGTCTGCAATATTATATAAACTTATCACTCCCCGCTCAATTCCCTGTACTCTGCAATATTCTAAATATGCTTAACCCTAATGAGTATAGATCCTAGTTCAGGTTTAGAATGATCAAAAGTTGAGTGCGGACTCTGATTAAGCTTTAATCAACCTGCTACACCAGTGAGCTTCGCCATTTACCTAATTCTAAGACTAAGCTATTTGCAAAATAAGACTATCATTTCTGCTCTATTTCTCCCAGGAGACCTTATTTGCATATTATTTTTTATGTACCTAGAGGTTAAAAACTAGCTGAATTCCAGATTAATAATCATTAAATGAATGTGCTGTATTTGGACCAAAAAACTTCTCCTTTCATAAGAATCAATCAGAGAATTTATGTGGGAATGTGCTGAGCAGCAAAACCCTGTCTGCTGGGAGCCAAAGAGAAACTCCCTGAATGGCAGGGTGCTGGTCCCTGAGGGCTGGTTTTATCAGTATGTCAACAGCTGATTATGCTCTGCCGTGCTGAGTCACTCCAACTCAACAGGAGCCTGACTAAAATTTGCAGTTTTCTCATTCATAATGGGGGCTGTATCTTTCCAGTGACAAGAATGTCAGTGGACATTTTTGCATAGCAAATGAAGTCTTACCAGCAAAGGTAGGCTGGTTTTGCGGATTTCAACTGAACTCTGGGAATGTCATGTAAACTATCTCTGCCTCATATTCAGTTGATTTCAAGGTACTAACTTTCTCTGGCCTGTGAACAGCCCTCTCCTGTGGTAATGGATTAAGAATGAGCCAGGCCTATTCTTCATTCTCCCTTTTCCAGGCTCTTAGCAGAGTCCATCCTTCAAACTTTCTGCTTTCACCAGTCTTGTTAACTGGCAAGATAACTGCTTCACGCTCATCTCTATCAGGAGACCGGATTACAGCTTTTGACATTAATGCTACAGACCAGGTTATAATTTTGGGAGGCACCCTGTATTTGACTATATTTGCCCCTCACCATCTAGGCACAGATGACCACTTCTTGTCATTTCATTTTGCTATGACCTTCCTATCATCTTCTAGGGCCTGAGTAGAGAACTAATCCTCAGAGTGTAGAGGCTGGATTTCAAACTTTAAAATAATAATAATAATAATAATAATAATAGTAACAACAACTCTTCCTTCTTACTGGACAAGGACTCTTCATATATAGAAAAGTTGAGGATCTGTTTTAAAGTATGAACTCCCTTTCTACGGTCGTTACTGTGTAGAGCAGTTTGAAAAACCATTATCTTAGATTATCCCTTCATCTTAAAGTTGAGGAAACTGATATGGAGAAACGAACAGCTGGAGCTGGCAGAGCTGGTTCATGACACTCCATTAAGTGCCAGATGAAGAGGAAAATAAGCAAGAAAAGCCTGTCCAAATCCAATGACTTGTTTTTAAAGTTACCAGTATAAACATATTGAGATTTGTGTATCTACTAAAAAAAGATCTCCTATCTGTATAAATACTTTCAGATTATTTACGTACAGTACTGGACAAGAATTTTTTACAGAAAATGTTGAGACTTCTTCAGATATGTGAGATGCCCCAAAAAAGTATCCCAAACTGGGTTTGGGAAACAAAAAATTATCAGATGGGTCTTACTATATCTAAAGACCCTGTTCCTAATTCTGATCGCACCTTTGTAAGTGGGCCATAATTTCAATTTGGCCTAATTCAAACCTTTCAACAATCTTGTTAATAATTAGCAAGATTACTGCTTATGATCCTCCCATCAGTACAGTCAGATTGTACCTTTCAGCATTAATACCACAGACCAGATTTTAATTTTGGCAAGCACCTTATAATTTCAAATTTAGTTCACTCTTGTTTTCCATGCAAGTAGATGCTTTATGTTTTATGACCCGAATCAACAATCCAATGCGGTTTGAGGAGCCCTAAGTTGTTCACTAGCAGACAACAACTCCAGGATGCTTTGGATAACCTCAACGTCATGAAATAACTGTGTTTCACAGAGGAGCCCTTTGGAAAGACTGCCAATTACAACTCCAGTCAATGAAAACCAGGAACGAAGGAACAGAAGATTCGGGCGTAATCTACCAAGGCAACCCTACAATCCACCTTACTTAGGCCTGAAACTACTAGGGAATAAAGAAAAGGGCAGTGAACCTGGAAAGACCCAGATAAAAGGACTGATCTCCCTCCATCTGTTTCTCGAGGGGAAAAGTGGGATGTGGTGATCTACAGGTTTGCACTCAAGCTCCACGCTGAGGGACGTTTCTAATTTGAAATAAAGCTGATCCTCTTCACTAGGATCCATCCCAACTTCTCCTCCTCGCATTCCCACTCAGAAAATAAGAGAAAGAAACCCGCCTTGGCGGGGGCTAACGTGGGAAGACCCAGGCCCCGGGGCCAGGCTGGGGAGGCAGGCAGCAGACCTCGGCCGGAGTCAAACCGACCGGCCCGCGAACAGTTTAGAATCCTGCTTCTTCCTGAAGCAGCCCGGGACCACGACCCTCCCGGCCACCTCCCCTCCAGGAGCACAACCGTCCCGGGCGGAGCGTCGTCCGCCCCTATCCCCACGGCCGCAGGGCTGAGCCCGACCCCTCGTCCTGACCTTGGGGAGCCGGGGCTCCCCCTCCACCACCAGCCCTCCCTCCCATCCCCCGCCAGCCCCGATGGAGGACGGGGACGCTTCAGGGCCCGCAGCTCCCTTCCGGACCCGACAGACCGCCTTCCAAACAGGAAGACACAAGAAACAAACAAAAAAGGGGAAAGTGGGCCGCGCTCGACCCCGGGGGCCACCCCGCCGGCACCGCAGACCAGGTGCCCGCTCACTCGCGCATCCCTCTCGCCGCCTCCCCGACCCCGCGGCGCCCAGGCTCCACCGAGCCCAGGTTCGCGCGCCCCTCGGCTCCATCCCCGCGGTCCTCCGGCGAGGGGCCGGGCAGCCGGGAGGTCCTTTCCCCCTCACCTGGGGCGGAGGCGCTCGCTCATGGCAGCTGGTGGAGGGGAGCGACGCGGCGCCGCCCCGCGCGAAGAGCGAACAGAGGGGGTTGTGTTCCGGCGGCCGCCACGCCCACCCCCTCGGGCCTTGGCTCTCGGCGCCGCGCGGGTGGACGCTGCAGGCGGTGAGTACCCCTCGGTCGGACCCGCACCACCACTACTTCCGGCGTCTCCTCCGCGCCCCCCCATGTCGCAGCCGCCGTGGCACCGCCCCCTTGCGGCTGCGCAGTGGCGCCAGCCGGCGGCGCCGACGGGTAACCCCGCCCACAGGAAGAGGCGGGCTCACAAGGGGAGGCGCGACGGGAGCTTCGGAGAGAGAGGACCCCGTCGGAGGTGGCCGGAGACTTCGCCTGTTCGCAGCCGAGACGGAGCAGGCTGCAACACTCAAACCAGGTTGGAAATAAATTAATTTATGACACAGTAATTGATGTTGGTGCTTGAGTTTAATCTCCGCTAGGTAACGATTCCAAAGAGCTGGGCGGGCCCCATCAGGCAGCGGCGCGGACGCCTGCCGGGGGTCCCGGGTCAGGGGTTGGCAGGCGCTAGCGGGCTGCCGGGGGTCGACGCGGCGCCGCCCGGACTCCGGCCGGCGGAGGTGCGGACGGTGAGTCTCGGAGGGCGGCGCTGCTTCCCGCGGCCTACGATCTAAGCCGGGGGGTGCCGGGGGCGAGAACGGCAGAGACTGCCCTGAGCGCCCGGGTCCCGTCCACCGGCTGGAGGAGCTGCGGCTCGCGGAGGAAGGGGTGCGGGGAGGAGGAGGAAGAGCTGCGGGCCAGCGCCGGAGGTGGGCGTGAGTGAGGCCGAGCGAGGAACGCGCCGCCTGCCGCAGCGTCGCCGCAGCTGCACGGCGACCCAGTGGATAACCAGCCCACTTCTCCCCAACGCATGGCTGTCCAGTGACCTCTCTGTGTCTCACACAGGCTGACGTTCAAGTGTCGTGCCAAGCTCGGGGACGGTGACAGGGAAGAATGGGGTTCCGGGAGAAACCACTGCGTAATTAGCATCATCTTCTGCTAGAGGAGCTCGGGTAAGAAAAGAGTTACCCACGTGTAGGGGCTGGGCTCCTAACTCGCACTTGCCTAGCAGTTGTGAGGCACTGGAAGTCAAAGATCTTCCCTGTAGGCTTGAGTGCGAGGTGGAGCCGGGCACCATGTCACACACCGGTAATCCCAGGGATTTGGGAGGCTGAGGCAGGAGGATGGCAAGTTCGAGGCCAGCCTCAGCAACTTAGCGAGACCTTGTCTGAAAATAAAAAGGGCTGGGGATGTGGCTTAGTGGTTAAGCGCCGCTGGGTTCAATCCCTGGTGCCCAAAAAGAAAAAAAAATGTGTAAGGTGGAGGGAGTACTATTGAGGCATAAACGTCCAACAGAGGTCTCAGCCATTTCAGAGGTTCCTAAAGAAGGCAGATGGACTGGCCTTGGTTGTATTTTTTAAATAAAAGGTCCATAGCTTTCATCATATTGTCAGTATGTACTTCCAAATAAAGTAAGAATGGTCACTGTGGACTGTTGGCAGAACAGTTTTGTTTTGCATGACTTCATGTAGGTTAACGTGGGTCAGTTGCTTTGATAAATGGACATTTGTAAGTGGCTTCAGCGTCTGCTTCTTGATTTAATGGTTATACGATATTCTCAGTGGTGGTACAGTATAATTACATCTAGAGAAAAAATTCATTCAACAAATGTTACATGCCAGGCTTGGTGCTAGGTTTTGAGAATACAGCTGCGCTCTCTGGAAGTGTATAGAAAGAGTAAGAAATATTTTAAAAAGAAGTAACCTTCAACTGAACGTTAGGATCAAACATTTTCTTTTTCAAACTCTAGAGAAAACAGGTACAAATAATGCATCACATAAATGTATTAAAATTTTTTTATATGTATACGTTTAACAAAGATGTCAGCAACTGTAAATAATTTGTCAATAATTGTACTACACACTACAAGTAAAAAATTGGGGACATGTCCCTTCATACAGATGTCTGTGCGTTAAATATCCGTTTTATACATGTACATGTACATGCCTACTGTTTTTCATGTTTAGAGAATGGGTGTTCTGATATTTCTAATATTTTCCTTTTGCACCACAGTGGAACTTATAGTCCCCCCCAAGGCTAGCTTTGAACTGCCTTAGCCTCCCAAGTTGCTAAAATTATAGGTGTGCACCATCACACCTGGCTTCATATATTGCTTTTTTTTTTTTTTTTGAGAGGGACAGTAAGAGAGAGAAAGAATCAATTTTACTTTTATTTATTTTTTCATGACTTGTTGCTCCAAGACTTCGTTGCATACATGGTTTTGGGGTTTGAACCTGCATCCTCACACATGCCAGGCAAGCACTATAACCACTGAACCAACTCTCCCTCTCCCATATGTTGCTTTTGAAACCTTTGCTCTAATCAATAATCTCTGGATCCTGGCCTGAGTTTAATTCTTCACTATTCTATCCTTGAATAATATTAATTTTTTTTAAAACTGGAGATTGAACCCAGGGGTTCAAACCCACTGATTTTCATCTTTAGCCATTTTTTGTTTTGAGATAGGGTCTTACTTAGTTGCTTAGGGCTTTGCTAAGTTTTTGCTGAGGCTGGCCTCAATCTTAAAGATCCTCTTGCCTGAGCCTCCTGGGCACTGGAATTATAAGCATGTGCCACTGTGCCCAGCTGTTTGATGGGTTTTTTTTGTTTGTTTGTTTGTTTGTTTAGGAGAGAGGGACAGTGAGAGAGAGAGACAGAGTCTGTTTTATTTAATTTTTCATGTGGCTTTCGTTGCTTGCATACTTGGTTGTGTATGTGGTGCTGGGGTTTGAACCCGTATGTTCACCCATGCCAGGCAAGTGCCGTAACCACTGAGTCACTGCTCCAGCCCATTTGATGGTTTTTAAACAGTTTCTTTATTTTCATGTAACATCCTATTGCCTTGCAATAATTTAAATACCAAACATTTTATTCTGGATGGTATTTTAGTCACATTTTCCTTAGACTAACTATTAAGTTTATTAGATATAAGTCTTTAGGTCTTGCTTGGAATGTTGAAAAAAATCTGCCTATTACGTAACTTAAGTGGAAGACCTTAAGAAATATAAAATACCAAGGATAAATAGAACCAGGAATATTTATCTTAATATCAAGCTATATCTTCTGTTTTCTGCCTCTGTACAAAAAAGAATACATCAAAATAAAAGTTTAAAGTTTCCTTTAGGGGCTGGAGCGGTGGCTCAGCGGTTGCAGTGCTTGCCCAGCATGCGCAGGTACATGGATTCAACCCCAGCACCCACCTACACAACTAAGTGTCAGAGCAATGAAGGTCATGTGAAAAAATGTGAAAAACTAAATAAAAGTTGATTCTCTCCCTCTTTCTCTCTCTCTCTCCCTCTCACTGTTCTTCTTTCTCTTTAAAGATAAAAAATAAAATAAAGTTTCCTTTAACCTAGGTTGTTCCAAATGAGCTTAAAAGGTGAAATACATACATAAAACCCAGGTATTAACAAGCTCCGTGTTCCTCACTGTCTTACATTTACCTTTTTCAGGAAGAGGATGAGTGATTGCCGACCCAGAATGGAAGTGTGCCCTTATTGTCAGAAGCCCTTTAAACGGTTAAAGTCTCACTTGCCGTACTGTAAGATGAGAGGACCAACCAGACCTTCTAATCAGAAAGTGAGTCCATCCAAGTCCGCTACACTCTCACACACCGAAGAAATGAAGGGGCCAACCAAAAACTTAACTAAAGCTAAAGAGGGAAGGTTAGGGACAGAGCATGAAGAGAGAAAGAGCACACTGACAAGGGACATGGTGGCATCCTTTCCACTGCTAGCAGTTGGCTCAGAGAGAGCTAGGGCTGCGAAGGATCCAGATCAGCTCCCCTTCATGCTGCTGAAGCACACGGAACCAAAGCCTGCTTTCCAGGGAGACACTCCGGCTCAGCTTGCTGCTTCAGATCACACCTCTTCTGAAAGAGAACGTGCCAAAGATGTGCTTAGAGCAGAGAGAAGTAGATGTGGCCCTTCAGAAACTGAACCTTCATTACTGGGTGGCCCAGTGGAACTTTCTTTGTCAAATCAAGATAGAAAAGACTCCTCAGCCCAGCCTGATGAGGCACAGGCCACTTCTGTGAATCTGAAGTCAGATATGTCTGATCCCCAAAGACAGGGTCTTCCAGTAAAATTGATAGACACGCCTGTGGGTGATTGTCATTCTCCAAGGAATCTCAGCAATGGGGTTCAAAGAGTAAGAGTATCCATGTGGAACAAAGAGAGAGATTACAGAGGAAGCAGTCACCTCCCAGGAGCCTCTGCTGACGTTGTAGACATTGAGAGTTGGGGGAAGGACTCAGCATTGCCCGTTTTCAGCCCTCATGGTAGCTTGTTAGGTAAAATCCAAGCCAAGGATAACCAGGGAAAAGAACCTGGCCTTGGAGTAGAAGCCCACGGGAGCCGAGAGAAGGCAGAGGAAAGCGTGTCTGCCACAGAGAGGCAGGAGGGGGCTGCCGTGAGCTCTGGCACTTCAGCCACAGAGAAGCTGAAAGATGAAGGGCCACTTTTAAATCTGTCCCCTCTGCAGGAGGCAGCACACAGTGAGTTTCTTTCTGTATCACAGTCTAGTCATCGAAGTCTCATGCCTCTAGCTATGAAACCTCTTCTGGAAGAGAAGGCACCGTTCTGTGGTCACCGGCAAGTCCCTGATGCCAAGTTACTAGTGGCGATTAAGGCACAAGCTGTAGCGGCCAGCTCTGGCCACCAGCCCCAAGCCTTGCGTGTTGGGATCCCGCAGTCTCCACACTCGGCTCAGCATCACTTTCCTCAAAGCTCCCTCATTGGTCACAGTCATGTAGGTGCTGCTGATGGACGGACCCTGCCCAGCTCCATGGGGTTGGAGTGGTTTCCAGAACTCTATCCTGGTTACCTCGGACTAGGGGTGTTGCCAGGGAAGCCTCAGTATTGGAACTCACTGGCCCAGAAGCCTCAGCTCTCCAGTCCTCAGGGAGAAAGCCTCTCACAAGGTAAAGTAGCTCATTTTCAAGGGCAGTCCAGCCCATCCCAAAATCTGTTTTCTGAATTAGGATCAGAATGCTAGTATTTTCGTTCATATAACTTATTTTTACCTAGGCAGTCAGTGGGCTAGTCTTAACAGCTGTGAAAACATTACTTCTTACTCTAGTGGTGTATTTTTCTCCCTTTGCTCCATCAGGGGCTCACTGGAACTAGGACAGGCAGGTAATCTCAATAGCAGTTGGGTTTCTACATCAGGAGAAGGCTTGGTTGGTGGATACCTGATGCATAAAGACTTTAAAACTCACCTAAGTAGAAAAAGTACTGGGCCCAAAATGCAGTCAGGACCAGGTCGTAAAGAAAATAGGTTCCAGGACTGGAGCTGTGGCTCAGCGGTTAGGGCGCTTGCCTGGCATACACAAGGACCCAGCTTGGAACCCCACCACCACATACACAACGAAGTGTCGGAGCAACAAAAGCCACATGAAAAGTTAAAATTGATTCTTTCTCTCACTGTTCTTCTCTCTTTAAAAAAAAAAAAAAATAGGTTCCATGTTTACAGTCAAGTGCAACACCTGGGAGTTTAGAGTAGCAGAGGAGGGCACAAGCAGAAGCTGTTTGTGGAGTTGGTGGCATGGCAGGGTTGAAACAGGCCAGTCAAGCAGAGAGCTGGAAGTGGAGGCTGAGAAGATGAACCTGGAAGATCGAGGGCCAGAATGGAGGGTGTGACAGAGGGTGCAGAAGTCTGCACTGGGAGAACCAGGCTGCAGAGATCAGGTCTCAGGTCCTGAGAGGGGAGGTGAGCAGGACTTGGGGAGAGAACCTGGGCGTTGAAATGGACCTTGATTGTCTGTCTCTAGAAGCTGCCTGGATAGTTTAACGGGAGGGTGGGCCGCGGCCTTAGTGGGAGTCTCACGTTTTTCTGCTGAACCTCATCTTTACTTATTGGACTCTGGTTATGCTACTTAAAGCTTTGTCATTTTCCTCAGCAGAAAGCTTTGGGGTCTCTTCGGGATTTTTTGGTATTTTTTGTTTGTTTGTTTTAAAGACTTCTTGGGGGCCTGAAGTAGTGGCTTAGCAGTTACAGTGCTTGCCCGGCATGCGCAGGTACACAACTAAGTGTCAGAGCAATGAAAGCCACGTGAAAAACATATAAAAATTGTCTCTCCCTCTCTGTCCTTGGGGTGTGCGGCAGCCTTCTCTTGTATAGTGCTCATCGATGCTTTTAGGCTCATCTTTGCGGGAGACCTATCACAACTCAGACAGGCTTGCCCTGAAAAACTGGTATTCCTCCTTTAAAGGGAGACATTTTCCCCTCTGGGATATTTTGCAAGTGATCTCCAATTCATTAAACACCTATTTGTCTGGTCTCAAAATTGTTTTCTCTTTTATTATAATTACTTTTGTTTTGGGTCTGTGCTGGGGAATGGTGGTGCCTCTGTGTGGTTGAGCTGCATCCTCCTCCTCTGTGGTTGTCTACGTCTGATGGGTTTCAGCATGGATGTACATTAAGGAAAGAGCATTGCTAACTCCAGCTATGTTTTCTTCAGCTACTTTGATTGATACAGGTTTTTCTAAAATCAGGCCTTAACATCTTGACCGTTAGTACTAAGCTGTAGTCTGAAGGTCAGGTTCCTCCACATTAAATGCAGACTTGGCAGTGTTGACATTTGTGTTGATTTATGATTTTCAAAGTTCATCCCTTCTCTGTTTTGCAAAGGATGAAACAGGCACAGAGAGGATTGGTGATTTATCTAGGGTCATAAATGGTAGAATCGCAAGTGGAACCTGATCTCCTGCGGCCTCCCTCCACCCTTTCCACTGTACCAGATTGTGGAAAGCATGCCAGAGTGACACACAGGTGCCACAGCTCCTGGCTTCTCTGTTTTTCAGTTGCATATGTAGATACCCACAATTTATCTAACAAACAGAAGGACTTACTTCCTCTTGTATCTTTTATAGTGCTCAGGAGTGTCTCTGATACATCCTCTTCATTTTATAGGAAAGAGGGGGCGACTGATGTGGATCAGCGTTGACTGTGTCATTGTGCTCAGTACACCACGTTGTGCTCATTTAATCTACAAGCTCTGAGGCAGCCAGGCGCAGTGGCACACACCTGTAATCCCAGCAACTCAGGAGGCTGAGGCAGGGATCACAAGTGCAACACCAGCCTCAGCAAATTAAAAGTAAAAGCTCTGAGGTGATGTTACTGTCCTCTTGGATAAGAGGGACCTGAGCCTTGGATATCTAAATAGATTTGCTCTCATTCATACAGTAAGTGACAGGAGTCAGATGCAGGACGTCTGATCTTCAGCCTCCACCTGAGGCTTTCTATTTGGGGTGTAAGTGGTATCTTGCTTGAGAGTTATTAATGGATTCATTTCGCTTTAATGGGTCTGAAGAATGCAATAATAAGCAATAACTTAGAACATCAGTTTAGCAGGTTATAAGATAGAACATAGGGAGAAATATAATTTTTCTTTCAATAAGTAACTAGTAAGTCGTGGCTGGTATGTGTTTTGTTCCCTCTTGTACTTACCGATTGGTATTTCTGCAACAGGCAGTAGGATGTGTTGACTGAGAAACGAGTGAAGTTGGACTCAGGATTTCTTTTTTAGTTTTTCATGTGACTTTCATTGCTCTGACACATCATTGTGTATGTGGTGCTAGGGTTCAAATCCACGTCCTCGCACGTGCCAGGCAAGCACCATAACTGCTGACCCACCGCCGCAGCCCCTGGACTCAGGATTAATTGCAGACTTTGATGCTGCCACAAAATGAATAAGATACACTAGGGAGAGTTCCCAGGATCTCAGTTAAGGTCAAGGCCTCATCCCACAATTGGCCAAAGAGTTCAGCAAAGCCACTAAATCGTGGAGGATTAAAAGGTAGTGTCATCGTCCCCTCAGAAGGCTTTGTAATTTCACCAGGAACAGCTGTTTCCAGTGACTGCAGATGAAAATGGAACTTCACAGAAGACGATGAGCTGAGCCCTCCCTTCTGGGGCAAGGCCTTCGGGAAGCCATTTGCCCTCTTAAGAAGCCAACTCTCTCCTTCCATCCTGAAAGGCAGGGCCAGCAAGCTCACAGTCATCAAGGACCCTATGTGTCAGGCATTACCCCTGCACGGTCCTAGGAGGTTGGGGTTACCCACTTCCAGAGTTGGGGCAACTGAGTTTCAGAGAGGAAGCATCACTTCCTATGTCAGTTTGCCATTCGTGCTTGGCACGTAACGTCACCTGGCTTTCCCAGTCACCCCAGCAGTGAGCCCACGCACATCATACCTGTTGACCTAAGTGGGTCCACCAGATGCTGAGGCTCCTGGGCCTCAGAGCATGAGAGACCATCCTGACATTAGAGGAGACAGGAGAGACGCACACGCAGGAAACTGCTGAAGCAGACTGGAGGTCCTGGAGTGCAGCTGAGTGGAGTCTGGGCAGGAATAAGCAGCCACGGTGTTGGAATCGGCTTCTGAGGCTTAGTGGGAAGGTCGTTCATGGCCTTAGAGGAAACAGACCTTCCAATTTAAGATTAAATATCAAAGTTCAACAAGTAAAAAGGTCTGAGACCCTCAGCAGTGGAAATTTGCCTCCATGATTCAAGGGCCTTAAGTTGTCAGGTCTGAGAGCCTTTGCAGAAATAGGGTGCCCTGACTTTGGGGACTCATGGTTTAAGACATCCACATCCTTGGGTCCCAAATCAGGAACCTTAACAACTTTAGTCCCCAGCACTGTAAAATATAATAACAATTTCACATGGGACATTTTGGTTGAAAGACACCTAAGAAGCATTCCAGATGATTGTGAAGCAAGGTCCAACAATACATTTTCAAGAGACTACTGACGTAGTCCATGGCTTTGAAACTGGTACCTTGGAGCAGCAGGGGAGCATTCCCGGACTGATGGTGTGGGAGGAAGAGGGTGCTGTGAAGCGCACAGTTGGTCTATGCTGGGGATGTAACTTGAGAAAACCTGAAGAGCCCAGGGTTAAAGACCAGGAAATGTCTCGGGCTTTTGCTCAGATCACCCAGTGGAATGTCTGAGAGTGGGGCAGCTGCACCAGCTGTTGAAGACGTGCTAGCTGGGAAGGGGAGCTGGAGAGAGGGGCCTGGACCAGGTAAGGACTGACAAGTGCACCGTGTGGGCTTCAGTCAGAAAGATGACCACATGAGCAGTGCCCTGCCAGTGTAAGGGCTAACAGGCATGTGCCTGGGATTGCTCTGGGCCAGAGGGATGGCAGGGCTTGCTTGATTCTTCATTTGTTTTGTTTTGCTGTGCTTAGGATTGAACCCACATGTTGTCTACACTGAGCTCCATCCCCAGCCTTTTTGTTTGTTTGTTTGTTTGTCTTTGTTTTAATTTTGAGACAGGTCTTGTTAAGTTGCTGAGGCTGGCCTTCAATTTGGTAATTCTCTTGCCTCAGCCTCCTAAGTTGCTAAAATTACAGGCATGCACCACGGCACCTGGCCCCTTCTCATTTTTTATTTTGAGACAAAGTCTCACTAAGTTAATGAAACTTGCCTTGAACTTGTGGCCCTCCTGCCTCAGCCTTCACAGTTGCTGGGATGAAAAGTGTGTGCCTCCACACCCAACCAGCCTCTGTTTTTTAGACTTTTACCTTGGAAGAGAAGGATGTGTGTAATTTCTCAGAAGTCAGCTTGGTTCTTTCCATTGTTACTTAATGTAACAGTCGTTTGGTTAATATTTTTACATCCACAGCCACTTTTACCACACCTGCTAAATCTGTCAGTATTATTCTCTTAATTTCTCCTTTCTTCTGACGAGCCAAACCAAGACCAGAGAAGCATCAGTACTAAAGATTACCTGCCTGTCATTAAATGTGGAGGAAACACAGGTGCAGAAAATGTGATAGCACAGCCTTCTTTGCTGGTTCTGCTTCAGTTCTTCAGTTGTCAGACACAAGAGGAAGGTTAGCCAGTGATAACCGCAGGAACAGGACAGACATATTGGCTGTAGATAGCAGTGCTCCAAAATTGAACCTTCTTGAGTACCAACATGAGCTCAGCACCGAACATCTGAAGCCCCAAGGTTGAATCCCAGTACCACCTGGTTTAAAAGAAAACAAATTCAGGCTATGTAGATAAGGTGTATCTAAAACAAAAACGAGCATCAGGACTCGGGGTGGAGCTCAGCGGTAGAGCACATGCTTAGCTTACACAGGCCGCTGTTCCATCCCCAGCACCAACAAAAGAATGAATTTTATATTTAGATCTAGGTTCTATCCCCAGGGTATTTCATTATATACAAATATTCCAGATTTGAAAAATCCGAAATACCTCTGCAAACCCCAGCGTTTCAGATAAGGAATACCCAACCTTTAGCTGAAAGTCATGCTTTTTACTAAAATGTTTATCGGTTGGTGGAACTGGTAAGTAATTCATTTGGCAAAGCGTATGTATGCAGATTATCTGTACCATGTGTTCATCAATCAGTAATTTTAAGGTCTTGATCACCAGGGTTTTCCCCAGCCTTTTGAAAATACTTCTGTGACCTGGAATAACTTTGACTTTGAACACTTAGCTGCAGTCCACCGCAGAGCTCATTAGTGCACCTGTGTAGAACCTACTGTGCGCTGGTTCTGGGAATCTTCGACTCTGAATGTTGGGGAGGGCGGGTTTAGACCGACTATCACAGTGACTTCTGTTTGGAACCGTAGTTCCTTTGTTGGGAAGAAGTTCGACTGAGTTAAGGAGTTTGGAGCCCCCGGCCAGGCTTGCCACCTCCAGCTTTCCTCTGATGAGGCTCTTGGGCGCTGTGCACAAAGGTGAGGCTGGAGTTTTTGACTTGGGTTCCGTTGCTGGCTTCGTGTTTGGCGGTGGTCTTACTGCAGGCTGCTAATACAGGGCAGAGGACGAGGGGGAACCACGGCTGTCGTCTTTGCTAATCATTTGCCTTTTGGAGTTGGACGTGATTGAAAGCACCAACGCTGAGCAGCAGCGGCTGCCAGTTCTTCCTCATTTCCTTACCTCTGCCCTCACTGCCCCCTGTCCCCATCCTTCTTCCCCACACTGACGAGCCTCTTCCCAAAGCCGGGAAGCTGCTACCTCTCAGGTGGCATTGGTCCCCACACCCTAAAGATGTTAACCAGTTCCAGTACGAGAAAAAGTAGCTCAGCCTTATTGAACTGCCACGTGTTGAAGCTCCACGACTGTCCCTCGTCCGCGGCGTGAGTGCTCTGGTTCTGGCTCACCCTGATGGTCTTGCTTCTCTCTCTTAGGCTGGATCAGGTGCAGCACCACCTTGAAGAAGAGCGGGGTCGGAGGAGTCACCATGCTCTTCACAGGCTACTTCATCCTCTGCTGCAGCTGGAGCTTCCGGCATCTGAGTAAGCTGCCTGCAGATTTGGCAAAGCCACAGGTCACCTCCCATTGTGGGGACTGCCAGGGATGCTCCAAATGTGTTTTCATATCTCTGTGTCTGAATCCCCTAGTGAATGAACTTTCGCCTAGAGCGTTGGCAACTTTTATCAGAGGTTTTGCTTATAATGGCCTTTATAAGGTTGGGCTAGATTTACGGAATTGTGCTTGCCCTCTGTTTAATGTGGTCACTGGAGATCTGGTGGTCTTCTTTTTGTCTCCATGAAGCAGTTTCCTGCTAAAAGGAAAGCATTCTCCTTGGTACCTGAGAACTTGTTTAGCACTGAAACCAAATAGCTTTCTGCCACAGAAGAGGGGAACCGAACACAGCTGTCCCTCACCAAACAACTGCCTTCTAGTTGAGCTTCAGCTTGCAACAGATCTTAGCCAGAAGGAAAGTGCCAGAATTTCACTTCCCTTTTAACATATTATTCTGTAAAACTAGTTTGTTGTTGCTATTCATGGTACTAGGGATTGAACCCAGAAGTGCTGTATCACTGAGCTATGTCCTAAGCCCTTTTTGAGACAAGGTTTTGATAAATTGCCCAGGCTGACCTTGAACTTGCAATCCTCTTCCTCAGCCTCCCAACTCACTGGGATTACAGGTGTCACCACACCCTTTTAAAAACATTATAGATGACTAAGAGAAGTCTAGTATTTTTCCATGATTTAGAAAAAAATGTCCTTGACACTTTCAGATGAAGACTTTCAGTGCAAAAATGAGATAGCTTTGTATACTAAAGGTCATTATAATTCTCAAACTGAATAAAAGGAGGTTTTTATTACTTTTTTTTTTTAAGAGGTGGGGAGAGAAAGAATCAGTTTTATTTATTTTTTCATCTGGCCTTTGTTTCTCTGACACTTAGTTGTGTATGTGGTGCTGGGGTTTAAACCCGGTCCTCGCACTTCCAAAACAAGTGCTCCAACCTCTGAGCCACTGCTCCAGCCCCAAGAGTTCTTTTTTTAAAAATCAGGATTTGAATCTGATTGAATGTCTTTGGCTAGATCTGTGTGGGGTAGGTTGGAGGGCAGGTCACGCAGCAATAGTGGGCTGCAGCTACCCAACTGGCACAGCAGGACAGCCAGCTCTTGCACAAGACCCCAGGCCGCTGGTGGGAAATTGAACAGGAGATGCAAAAGCACATCCTTCCTCCCAGAGAAAAGGGCTTCCCTACGGTTATGCCCTTGAAAGGGATTAGATATTGAGTACATGTGCCGTTTCTCACATGTCAAATCAAGATCGTACAACATGAAGCAGAAACTTCTTAGTGCCAGGACGATTTTTAAATTTGTAAGATAGGAACATAGTAAAGTGATCTGTAGAGGAGGGAGAAGCACTCCACAGACGTGGCCTCTTGCATCCTTACACTCATCTCTGTTTGTCCAAGAGCTGCAGCGCTGGCTGGCGTAAGTAACGTTGACCTGGACACCACTTGAGCCAGAGCTGTGGAGCCTCAGGGAGCACAGTGGGTGCCTGTACAGACTGAACACCACGTCGCTGGGGACAGGGAGAGGGTGTGCAAAGAATAAAGTTACTGTAATCTCAAAAAGTCGTATAGAAAGTATATTTTTTGTTACGGTGGACAGATCTGGTTCTGTCTGATGTTTCTTTGCCTTACTTTCAAAAGTGACTAAGAGTTACTTGAAAAGTCCATTTTTGTTTAATCATGAAATTGTTATTCAGAACGACGTGACAAGTGGGTCATTTAAAATAAGAAGCTATTTCTGAATTCTCAGTAGTTTTAAATCTTTCTCCCTAACGTTGTTCTCCAAACCTTGGTGTTCTGCTATTTGTTTATAGGAAATACCAAGACTCCATGGGTACTGACACAGAACGGTGTTCAGATTGGCAGAAAATAAGCTTTCCTGGAGCCCCTTCCCCTCTGGGCCCTTGAGCAGACTTTGGCATGCGAGAGAAATGAACAGAGGATGGGCTCTGAGTGGCAGGGAGCCTGTGAGAAGGTGGAAAGGGCAGTTAAGTGCTCCTGCAAATGTTTTCTAAGCTGATTAGAAACAGCTCACCCAGCAGAATGCTAAGGTGCCCTTGCGCACCTTCAGCGAGTGTGACAGCATGGGATTTCCTTCTATTACCTCTTCCTGGGAGCCTTAGGGTAAGATAAGCCACTGCCCTTTGAGGGAAGTCTTACTGGAACACAGCCCCACTCATTCCGGTGTTATCTGTGACTTTCACACAACAGCAAAGTTGAATAGCTTCAACAGGAGCCACGTGCCCCCAAAAGTGAGAATATGTACACAACTCCTGACCCTTCTGCTGGAGTGATGGAGCCTGGGGGTGGCTGCTCTGAGCACGGCTTAGGGAGCAGTTCAGCAGGGGAAGCGCAAGTTGTCTCTGGTGCTCCGGTGCCCTGCGCAGCCCCTGAACCACCCTCCCACATAGCTCGTCGCTCCCTAAGACTTCCATTAAAAACATTTACATCACTGTGGATAAACTAGTGTCATGACATACTCAGAACACTAAAGCATAATGAAAGTTTAACTTGATCACAGTGAATATCTTCCTAAAAATTAGTTCCTTAATGAGAAGAGTGAAAATTACTTGATAACCCATCAGTCCCAAAGGGACTAAGTCTGAGGTTAGTACCCGAATTCTAACTTGGTATAGTAGCAAAGACCAAAAAGTCTTGTCTAGCTTTTTTTTTTTTTTTTTTTTAAAGAGAATCAATTTTATTTTTCATCTGGTCTTTGTTTCCCGATACATAGTTGTGTATGTGGTGCTGAGGTTTGAACTGGGACATGCCAGGCAGCGCTTCAGCCAACTTAAATGAACCTGGGTGTCTTTCAAGAAGCCACTAGAGTACCTCCACCTTCTGGAGTATTTGCGACCCCCGGTGGGAAGGGATGGGCTTCTTCTGCTCCTTTCTGCCTGCTGGGCTGAGTAAAGGAGTCCTGAAGGGGTCTTCCTGTGCTCACCTCGTTTATGAGTTACTGAGGGAAGCAGAGTAGCACACCTGCGATCCCCCAACCCCAGAGCCTGAGGCAGCCTCAACAAGGAGGCCCCGTCTCAACAAGTAAAAACAGGCTGGGGATGTGGCACAGTGGTTAAGCAAACCTGGGTTCATTGGCTGGTGCCAAAAAAAAGTTATTGAAAGTGAAGTCGATGGCTGGCTGCTGCTTAGATTCCGATCTGAACAGCGTGATGGAGGGATGCACCGCTTAGCTGCAGTTGGCGCGTGGACATGAACTTGCTGCGTGAGGGTCCGTTTTTCTGGTTCGTCTATGCAGACATCCCTCTAAGCTTATTTGACAGCCAGTCTTAATCACATGTGTGATCCGGCAGGTTAAAAATTTCCACTGGAAAGACTGGAGACTTCAGAACTGGAAGAGTGAGACCCTGCTACCTGGAGAAGCCCAGGTGCTTCCAGCGTGAGGCAGGGGTGACTGCTCATCTCATCAGGAAGCCGAGTGAAGAGGGACTATGGTTTTAACGCCGTTCACCTGTTCACCTGCCTGCTGTGTCCTCCCCTGCTCCCTAGGTGAGCAGCAGCGCTTAGGTCTTGCTTGCAGGGCAGCAGCGGGAACACCCTAATAAGTCCACGGTCAGCCTGAGCCTGGTGCACAGGACTCCCAGCAGCCCAGGCCCCTGCACTCGACAGGACAGACGCTGAGGTCCGAGCAGCTAGCCTGAGCGCCTGCGTGAAGCTGTGAAGCCTGGGGCTCCTGTCGAGTCTGTTTACAGGGAAGCCACCTTTTCTATTCCCATGAGAGTGTTGCTATCAAAACCAATTTCAGGGCTGGGGGTGTAGCAGTGCTGCCGCATTCGCTTGCGTGCGTGAGGCCTGGAGAGGGCCCCCCTACAAAAATACAAAAATAAAGGCATTTGATTGTATTATCCATGGCTGTTGCGTACTTCATGGAAAACACACTGCTCTTTTGTTTTTAGAAAACAAAAAATACTGCTTGGAGTGATGACTCAGCAGTTGCAATGCTTGCCTGGCGTGCATGAGGACTTGGGTTCGAATCCCAGCACCATGTGTACACAATGAAGTGTCGGAGCAATGAAAGCCAAAATGAGGACCTAAATAAAGTTGATTCTCTTTCTATCACTGTCCCTCTCTCTCTTTAAAAAGAAAAAAAAACATTGATCAGTTACCTCCTTCAGAATCTCACCTGTGACACAAATGGGTGTGCCCCTGGGGCTTCCTTTGGACTCTAAAAAGTTTGTCTTCTCTGCTCATTCCAGCAAGGAGTGGCACAGTGGGAATTCACAGCAGCTGTTCTGGACCCTTGGACAAAGGCAGAGGCCCCCCGCAGCCCGCAGATGCTGCCAGCTACCCTCTGGGTGTCTGCTTTGTACCCAGTGCCCCGCAGTTCTTTAGTGTGTGATCACAGGCTCGCAGTCCAGAACAAGGAAGCAGGTAATTAGCCTGCATAGCTAGGTGCTCTTTCCACGTAGAAGCCTAGAGGGACTCGAACTGACCTTCAGACCCCCAGGTCTGACCCTGGGCCTGTGTCCTTTCTACCACCTTCACCTTGCCCGCCAACGGCAGGGGCCAGGTCGGGAGGTCTGCCTGTACTTCCTACCTTTCTCTTCCTCTGTTCCTTCAAAGGCCACCTTTCCTGATGGATTAAGTGGTATTTGTGCTTGATTTATATACTGGCATGAACAGTCCGCATTGAACCTTCCCTGTCACTTCCTTCTTGCCAGGATAGGCCTGTTTCGACCATCTACTGCCTGTAGTTGTAGGCACAGAATGTTCTCATATGTAAGCAAGCCACTCCTGAAAGCAGCTCTCGAGCCAAGGAACCCATTTGGTTTGATCTCCAGTTTGCAGCAATGCTCGAGGCCTGTGCAGAGCTGCTGGGTGCGACCCAGAACTGGAGGGCCCTGGAGCTGGGCAAAGTGCAGTTGCCACCTGTCTGCCACACTGCAGCTCCAGGGGCTGCATGCACTTGGCTCCCCCGTTTCATAGAAAACGCATTCCCGCCACAAGCTGCCTCCAGGCCTGTCTCAGCAGCTGTTCACACAGGATGAGAAGAAATGTGCCTGCGTGCGGCAGGTGAGCTCGCCCTGGGGAGTGGTGAACAGTCCCACCGTCTGTGGACGTCTTCGCTAGATCTGTCCCCAGACCACGGGAAAGTGCTTATTAAGTCCTCTGCACCCCCTCCCGCCCGCACCATGACCCGTTTTTCAACACTGAAGAAGAAAAAGCGCATTGCTTGACATCTTGTAAATTCATATCTCAAGAGAAAAATCCTGAATTGTCTAGGGAACCACAGGAGATAGCAGGCTTTAATGGATTCTGCTCATGAATAAAGCTTATCTCACTTCAAGCTTAAGAGACAGATTCAAGGCCAGCCAACACAAGCACTGAGAATGAGGCTCTGAACTTTTAAAGGCCTATAAACTCAAGTGTACAGGAAAGCCAACGGTTCCTCCTCTCCTGCCTGCCATCGTGGTGTGACTTTTCTTTGTAGATCAGAGAAATCAAAGCTCAGGATAGCTTAGAAGTTGTTCCATAAAGATAGGATAGAAATACAATTTTTTTTCTTCCTGATATAAGATAGCAAAAAAAAAAAAAAGTGCTGTGTTTCCTTCCCTACCAAACTCTGCCCCTGACCTACAAATCTTAAGGGAATCATGTGTAAATAATGCAGAGAATGGGGCTGGAGCAGTGGCTTAGCAGTTACAGTGCTTGCCTGGCTTGTGCAAAGATGCGGGTTCCAACCTCAGCCCCACATATACAATGAAGTATCGGAGCAACGAAAACAACATGAAAAAATAAAATAAAATTGATTCTCTCTCTCTCTGTCCCGCTCTGAAAAAACAAAGTAATGCAGAGAATGAACAGGTTGAATAGGCAGCAAGTAGAAAACAAAAAGTTTTCAACTTAGCCTTTTTTTTTCTTTTTTTGTTATGAGGATTGAACCCAGGAGAGCTTTATCACTAAGCTACCTCCCAAGCCCTTTTATTTATTTTTTTTAAAGAGACAGAGAAATAATTTTATTCTTCATTTCATCTGGGTTTCATTTTTCCCAACAGTTGTATTTGGTGCTGGGGTTTGAACCTGGGTCCTTGCGCATGCCAGGCAATTGCTCCAACCTCTGAGCCCCTGCTCCAGCCTAGCCCTTTTCATTTTTGATAGTCTTGCTAAGTTGCTGACGCTGGCCTCCAACTTGTGACCCTCCTATCTGAGCCTCCCAAGTTCCTGGGATCACAGGAGTTTGCCCCCACACCTGGCACAGCTGGCCTTTAAAAAAAAACAACAACAGTAATTTCTGATAGGAGATGCAGCTACGATTAGGTTATTGAGGCATTTAGACTCCACATCATAACATCTAACTTACCTATACCGCCCCTTCTCTTTATTCTCACTAAGCCCCTTTATCGGCTGTTGCAAACAAAGTCCTGTTCTTCAGCTAACTCATCAATGTTCCCTCCCGGCCTTCACTGGAACAGAGTGCGAGCCCAGCTGTGTGGACCCTCACTCGCCTGTAGCTTAGGCCCTGCTCTTGAGCCCTGAGTCGCAGGCAGAACAGGGGCTTCTGGCCTCGCCGGGTGGGGAAAAGCAGCCACCCAGTTGGCAGAGGAGGCCTCTGAGCTTCCACAGCAGAAGCAGGAGCTGAATCCTGCAGCCTGGTGACAAGCTGCAGCCAGGTCACGAGGAGACACCCATGCAGACACAGCGACCACCCGGAGGCCAGGTGCCGGCATTTGGTCTCAACCAGGCCTCCAGATGCCTTTATTTGCACTTGCGATCGCAGAAGGGGTGCCTTTGGCCTTTGATAACGCTGGAAATGGGCATGCTACTCCCCACTCGCTGCAGGCTGGTCCTTTTTCTGTCAGATGTCTCGCTCAGGCCGCAGGAGCAGCTCTCCTCCCTGCAGAGCTTAGAAGCTGCCCCAGTCGCACCTGTTTGACTGTCACACTTAGATGGAAGTGCAGCATTCAGCCACCTAAACCAGGGGTCAGCACACTTTCCAGGAAGACCAAGCAGGAAACATCTCAGACTTCAGCCCGTCAGGTCTCTTGCAAGGACTGTGCCCTCACTGTAAGCTCCAGAACAGCCGTGGACAATACGTAAATGTCCCTGCCTTAGACTGTCACCTGTTGCTGGAACAGGTACCTGAGAATAGGTGACTTACAAAGAGACGAGTTCCAGAGACTGGAGTCCAGGATCAGGTGGCCAGGTCTGCGTGGCTGGCTGAGGGCCTTGTGCTGGCCCAGCCTGGCAGAAAAGCAGAAGAGCAAGCAGCGAGGCCGGGGGCAGCCAAGCTCCCTTTGGAACAGCGCGTGCGCAGCAGCTTATCCAGCCCTTGAGGACAAGACCCCGACCCGTCCCACCCCGACCCCGTCCAGACACCTGCCAGGCCCCACCTCCCGCACTGCCTCGTTGAGGAACAGACCCAACGTGAGCTTTCGTGGGGACAAACCATATCAAGCCGTAGAAGACAGCATGAAAGTGCTGCACTTCACCCCTTCCAGTAAAACTCACAGGCTCTAAATGATCATTTTCACATCACTAAATATTCTTTCAGGGTTTTTGCCCCCAACCTTTAAAACAAAACAGAAAACAACAACAACAAAAAAACAAACAAACAAACACTCTTGGCTCCCAGCAGCAGTGGCTAGTCTGGGTCACAAACCAGTGTTGGCCAACTGTCGATGTGGGTGCTTGCCCACGGTTGGTGCCGGTATGGAGACTGTTTCCATAGATTCCAGGCAGATTCTTGAGTCCGGGTTGGCCTTGATTCAGAAAACTGACTTCGGGCCACAGGTCCCAAGTGGGGCCCCATTTTCTTTAACAAAAACCACCCTTAAATTACAGCAAGACTTGAGGGCTTGGCACACCCAAGGCAGAGAATCTAGAGGCTCCACCACGTGAAGGTGCCCCACACACGACCACGTGTGCCTTTGGTAGGACCAGAACTCTGAGCGGATCCCATGAGAGTGAGGGTCCCTTGGGAATAGTGCGGCACTGGGGGGCCGAGTGGAGGGAGGCAGAAGGGCACCCCGCCCGCCCACATTCACCTTCATGTAACTCAGGTTGAACTCGAGGTTCCCCTTGGGACTGAAGAGGACAAAGATCACAGCCCCACCGTGACCTCCCAGCTCCTGCTGCTCAGCATTCCTTGCACCAGCCTGCTGCAGACTCTGCTCAGGACTCCTGAGGGAAGGAGCCCTCGCCCAGCCAGGGAGAAGTGCAGAGCCTGGGGGCAGTGGGTGGTAAATACTTCTGCTCATTTCTGCAACAGTTTGTGGTGAGTTCACTGTCCCTAGTGTGAGAATTACACACTAGCAAGGTGTGCTGGAGTGCATGCAGCCAGCAGCAGCGCCCGAAGAACCCTGCAGGCAGATGCTAGGTGGGCCAGCGAGGGCCAGCGGAGGAGCAGAAGGTCCTGATCCAGAACTGCTTTTTCTATATCCATGAAGAATGTCATTGGTCTCTTGATGGGGATTGCGTTGAATCTATACAGGGCTTTCAGCAGAATGGCCATTTTAATCCTATTGATTCTCCCTAACCAAGAACATGGAACATTTTTCCATCTACTCAGGTCTTCTTCAACTTCTTTTTTTTAATGTCTGATAGTTTTCATTGTAAAGGTCTTTTATAACCTTTGTTAGATTAACGCCCAAGGATTCAAAAACTGGTGTGTGTGGAGTTCTCTGCTGTTAGAACGATATCATGGCATTTGCAGCTAAATGGATAGAAATGGAAAAAATCTTGCTGAGTGAAATATCCCCAAAACAGAGACTTAAGAGCCAAATGTTTTCTCTGATACATGGAAGCTAGAGTAGAACCTAAGATAGGGTGAAAGTCAGCTAAGATTAATTAATAAACTTCCAAAGGTGAAATTTCACATAAGCTGGGGCAAGCATAACTATGAAGGTGGGGGGGAAGGGAGGGAGGCAGGGAGAGGAGGGAGGGAAAAGGGGGTCATCAATACGGCTGGGAACACTCAGCTCCCATGAGAAGCCAAACTCTACACAGGCAGGCATAAAAGCTCAGAAATTTCAAAAATTAATATGCATGTATATGTTCATTTCTGTCTATAGCATGGGGTATTAGAGAAGAGTCCTGAGGTCAAGGAATGGAGACGGGGGAGATCCTGGACTAGGAGCTGGCTTAACATATTCAGTATCCACATACGCCAAATACGTAACAGTTCCCTCCAATATGTGTGTCATATTGACAAGACTGTGTCAAACAAACAAACAAGAAAAAGAATGGGTTGGGGCAGATGTCAGCTGGCAAGCCCCAAGATAGGCGGGGGCAGTGTTGCTAACGTGTTCCTTCAAGGATTTACACCGATGTGGGTCATGTTTTCTGCCTTTTATTTAGAAGGCAGCAGGGCTGCGGGCTGGGATGTTGCTCAGTAATTGAACTCATGCTTAGTACATGCAAGGCCCTAGCTTTGATCCTGGTCGGGGGGAAGAGTTCACTGAAACAGTCTCTCATGGGCCAGACTGTGCCAATCTTCCCGTGGCTAAGCAACGTGGCTCAAAGTCATGCAGCCAATAACGTGAAGGTAGGATTTGAACCCAAGTCAGCCTTCCCCAAGGAGCCCATGTCCGTGCTATGTCCTCCTCCACAGCACAAGCCTGGGGGCAGCTACAGTGAGGCCTTCTGCTGAGATTTCAGCAACGCAGTCTCATGGGGACACAGCCTCTCCCTGACAGAGGGCGCCAATCCTGACCCCACCCCTACCCTGTCCATCAAGACCTCACCGTCCCTGCAGAAACCATGGTCATGTCAAGGACAGTCTGGGCTGTGGAAGCTGGCTTCACACAGGGAAAGGTGCACTCCTTGCTGTGGTAGTCACCTGAAAATTCCAGCACTCTGAGTATAAGCAGGGTCATCATTACAGTTCCCCTGTCTCCCTGGCCACACTGGCCTCTCTTCTGGTCATCAGCAGCTATTTGAAGACAAGGTATCGCTAATCTTTCCTGCAGTCTAAGAGAACCTAGTAAGATCTGCTACTCAGGGCATGGCTGTGATTGTGCACGTCTGGAAGAGGAGCCTGGCCAGATGTCCGGAAGGAGGCCCGCCTGGAACTGATGGCATTGAGCAAAAAGGAAGGAGACGGGGAGTAAGCAGAGGGAGAACTGAGAAGACTTGGGTGGAGAGGTTGCCCTCTCTTCGTCTCCACCACAGAACCTTCCAGAGCCAGGGGCAGTTCCTTTAGGTGGAAACAAAGGGCAGGAGCACGAACCTGCACCTCGCGCAGGGTCAGCTGTGGCTGTACCAGGCTGGGCTGCGTCTGTGGATTAGACCAGGTCTCTGGTTTAACTCATCTAAATGCAGCACAGGCACAGGCTCCCAGCGGCCACTGCGAGAGCCCTCTGAGGCTCTGCTCAGAAGGAAGATCTGTGCGAATGTTCCCGATGTTCACCTCTGCTCTTTGGAGCCTACAGGAGCTTCGTAGTGGCAATTCTAATTTCCAGATTGCTCCAAAGAGATGGGCAAAGCAAGATTTCACTTAAGAAGAGAGCGCCCCTGATTTCTAAGTTTCAGCCCATCACTCCTTTCACAGACGTGGATACAGTGCTCAGAGAGGCCAAGGCTTCTTCACATTGCTAAGGGGTTTATTTGCTCATGGTCAGTGTACATCATAGGGTGCCGATCCAGAGGACATGGAGGGTTGACCTCAGCCAGGTCTGGCCAACATTGCCAGAAGGAAGGAGTAACAGGCTCTTCTGGTGCTGTGGTTCTGCCCTGGCGGCTGTGCATCCCACGCTTGGCCAGCAGGTGGCAGCAGCATCTTATCCTCCATTTGGCTTCTCAAAGCCACCCAATAAACACCCAGATCCCTTGTCCCGGGAGCCTGGGAAGATCCCCAGGGCATCCTAGAGCTTTCAACTGCCCTTTCACACCCTCACACCTCCCAGCAGTATTTTTTATTTTTTTATATCCAAAAAGAATGATCTTTACTTTGATACGATATTAGAGAGTCATTTACCATAGATTGGTTATTTATGGGGGTCATGGGTTTACTGGTCTCTTCTCCATAGCAAGAGTTGTTTAAGGTCAGAAAGGAACCTGGTCCTGTTGCTGCCTCCACACACAGTATGCACAGTGTGGTGTCTAATCCCCAAATGAAACCCACCAAGGATTATTAATATAATGCAAAAGCAACTTTTTTTTTTTTGAGAGGGACAGTGAGTGAGAGA
>PVKS010005822.1:0-82493 GCA_004027875.1 Aplodontia rufa
AAAAAAAAAAAAAAAAAAAAAAAAAAAAAAGGGCTGGGATACAGAGGGACAGAGTGCTAATTCACTATTTAACTCTGTGACCTCTATCTCTCCAGTTCTTGTTTTGCTCATTTGTTAATCTCGGGCTAGACGATCTCGAAGATCTAGTTCTTTCCAGAAGAAGCTGAAATCACACACGCATGAAATCAGCTTCCATTCCTTCCCTTCACGTTTGATCACCAGAACCCAGGCTTCAGGGACTACTTGTTTCTCCTAGAATCTGCAGGTTTGGGCCATCTTGGCACTCTCTCTGATTGAGAAGCACCTTGACCTTGTCTTTGAGAAAAAATTGGCTTCCTCCCAGTCACCACCCTCCTGGCCCCGGACAGGGCACCACGCAAGAGTTCCTGGCATCTGCATCTGACACCACACCTTCCCTGCATTTCTTCTGGTTTAATTTTGCTTTGTCTTCCCTGCTCCCAATCATAGCCACATTTCCATAGAGAAGCACTTGTCTCCCCACCACTCAGGAACCAGGGGAGATGTAAGACAGGTTTCTCTTCCTCCAGGCATTTAAAACGTAATAGGGAGAAAAGCCGATCAACAGACTTGATGTAAATCCAATTAAAATTCCAGCTGCTTTTTTCTTTTTGGCACTGATAAACTGATTCTAAAATTTATTTGGAAATACAAATATGTAGAATAGTCAAAGTGATTTTGAAAAAAAGAAAGTTGAAGTACTTTATACCACCTGACTTTAAAACCTAAGGTTATTCCAGGTGTGGTGGCACTTGCCTTTAATCCCAGCAATTGTGGAGGCTGAAGCAAGAGGATACCAAGGGTGAGCCAGCCTCAGCAACTTAGGGAAAGCCTGTCTCAATAAATAAATAAATAAATAAATAAAGGCTGGGGAGGTAATTCTTTAGTAAATGTTCAATCCCAAGTTAAAAAAAGAAAAAAGGACTAAAAGTTACAGCATTCAAGACAGAGATACATGGGATCCTTGGAACAAAATAGAGTCCAAAAGCAAACCCACATGTAGATGTCAACGGAATTTTAACCAAGATGCAAAGTCAGTTCAATGGGATTAAGTTTTGTTTTGTTTTTTTAACCGAACAAATTAGAATAATTAGAATTTATATACAAAAAGAAATTCCAATCCAGATGTCACATCACACACAAAAATCAACTCAAAATGATTCGTAAACCTAACTATACAAATTGAAACTATAAAAGAAAATAAAGAAAACCTATGTGACTATAGATTAGGCAAAAATCAATTGGAATATCCATCCACTTATGGAAGAGTAAGCAAATTGTGATACTCATGTAGTGGGATACTACTCTGTAATAGAAAGTTATTAATTGTAATAGTAAGAAATTACTGAATTACTTCATTCGTGCCACAATACGGATGAAGTGAAAGAAAACATACTGAATGATCTGATTTAAGTGAAATTCTAGAAAAGAAAACAATAATGATAGAAAACAGATCAGTGATTGCCAAGAGCAAGGTGCCTGGATAGAGGACTACCAAAGGGAAGAGATAAAGTAAGTATTGTACACGTGCGTGTGATGATGGTCACGTGCGGTTTATACTTGAGACTCATTAAATCGCATGCTTAAAACCAGTGAGTTCTATTTATATACCTTACTCCTCAATAAAGTAGATCAAGGAAATGTGATGCATTTGCATAAGGGGAACGATGCTAACTAAGTAGAGTCAGAGAGAATGCCCAGGTGAGAGGGGAAGACCCAGGACATTAGAAACTCAAAAAATGTGACCTGGATCCCCCTGGACACCCCCTGGGATGATCCTGGAGGGGAGGGAGAAGTGAGGCTCGTGTGGGCACTGAGGGCTGGCAGGGATGGCCCAGGAGGAGGGGAAGGGCAGGGGGTCCCTGGCTGCCTGCGGACAGCACCCTGGGAATGCCGGCTCTGCAGGCAGGCGGGGGCGGTTCCGGTCGCGGTGGTTTTGGTCAGCACCTTTACAGTAAGCTGTGGGGAAGTGGGGAGCTGCCCAAGTGTGGCAGGGCTTTTGGTCTTGCACCCCACACATGGGTCATTTTCATCAGAACAGGAAAACGAAACAGGTTCCCCTGAATGATTTATGGGAGGGCTTGCATTTTGGGGATGTGATACTGCAATTTGTGTTATGGGACCAGGACATCTGTTTCCAGGGAGGTGTGTTCCCTTACCAAGAGCGTTTCCCACTGGGGATCTTTTGCCCCCTCAAGGAGTTATCCATTTTATCTTGGTTGCTTGTTAGCATAATGGGGCCTTCTGGTGACAAGTGGCCTCTTCAGGGCATGAGTCTGAGTGGTCTGGGGCCAACTGGAGGTGAGCAAGACCCACTTGGGTCCCACCGTGCCCCCGGCAGTTCAGTAAGCTGTAGGATCAAGGGTGTACCATCCGTCAGATGGCATAGGCAGGCTCTCACTTAACGATTACGCTTTAGCCATTTATTTGATTAAACTTCAGTTGTGCTAACTGTCCTCCTGTGGATTAATGTCCCTTGCTGGGGAACTCTACTGCCAGCAACCCCTTCCCACCACATTTCCCGGGATGGGGAGTGGGGAGAAGAGGGGCCAATGTGATAAATGTGGAATCATGGAGCCTCCTGGCTTGGGACTTCGGCAAGCCTCTTGCTCAGCTATTCAAGGATGACAAAACTGAGACTTGCCCAACGTCACAGGGCCTGATATGTGTTGAGCATGAAGTCATGCAAACTCCCTTCTCTTCATTTATACGTGATGGGGGCATGGACCGGACAGAGACTCTATGTGTACCTGTGGTAAGCGTGCACCCCTTCCTCGAAAAGGGACACAGAGGAAACTTTGATTCTGCGCACCTTTGCCTGTCCAGCTGATTGTGGGGAAAAGACTTATTAAGAATTTTTTGAGGGGTGGAGCGGTGGATCAGTGGATACAGTACTGGCTTGGCATGTGTGAGAATGTGGATTTAAACCCTAGCACCATGTACATGACGAAGTGTCAGAGCAATGAAAGCCACATGTAAAACCAAATTAAAAATTATTTCTCTTTTTCTCTCTCTCACTGTCCCTCTCTTAAAAAAAAAAAAGAATTTGGGAAGGGAGGCTCAGAACAAGCCACACTTTATTAGTATTACTATTTTTTTACTGCCCCCCCAACCCTGCTTTTGCTTTTAAAAGGAAATACAGCCAACCTGTAATCCCAATGGCTCAGGAGGCTGAGGCAGGAGGATCAAAAGTTCAAAGCCAGCCTCAACAACTTACCAAGGTCCTAAGCAACTTAAAAAGACTCTGTCTCAAAACAAAATATAAACGAGGTTGAGGATGTGGCACGGTGGTTAAGTTCCCCTGGGGTTCAGTCCTTTGTACACTCCCCCCCCAAAAAAAAAGGAAATACAAATTCTCACGTCTTAATGAGGAAGATTTTTGTCTGTTTTAAATTCTGGGGACTTGATTTATCAAAAGGGTGTTGGATAATCTTGAGCCCTGCTCTGCATTGTTTTAATATTTCCCACAAATCCCTTTCCACTCCCAGGCCTGGTCTATATGTTTATACGGTGTTCTGGTCTCCTGACATGTCAGGGGAGTCTGGACGGCTCCCACCCCTCCAGCCTCCTGTCGCTGATGATCCCTGTGAGCGTCTGATGCAAGGATGTGTGTACAAGCACCTTCCCCCACTGTGCACGTGCCATCAAAGATTCATTGTATAAGTAAAATTAAAATGTATTAACTTGCCTTCCAGATGCCCCCTGATAGCAAGTTTAATTACTCTGGACATAATTAAATGAGTTTAAGAGATTAGAAATATAAGGGAGTAGTGAAGAGCATACATTTATGGGGAAGGGGAAAATTTAATTCTGGAGTCTTTTGTCATTTGGTGGCAAAAGTGCTGGGGACCTGGCCGGATGGAGAGAATACTTGGGTAGAGGTGGAATGAGGAGGGTTTTGGATGTGTCGGTCTGTTGGTCCACGTAGGTAGCAATGATGCAGTCCCAGGCCTGGGCAGGTCTTCTCCTGCAGGAAGCCCATTACGTGTGGCAGGCGCGCTGATGGAGAGAAGGGTGAGCAGTCAGCTGTGAGGCCAGGCCTTGCCCCCATTCTGTGCTGGGGGCCTTCCCCACCTTGCTAGACTTTTCCTCTTGCGACTAGCTTTGTCTGGGACTTGCAGCAAAATCCACACATGCTCAGAGCCCCCTCAACACAGAACTGACTCCCTAGAGTGCTGTCTGCTGTGTGTTTCTCTGGCCCCTGAGTCATCACATACCCTTCCAGGTCACTGCAACCGCTGCCTTGCCTTGATTTACAGAGCAAGCTTTGGATGGCAGGTCCGGGGGGAGCCAGGAGACCCCCATAGTCCTGCTGGTTCATCAGATGCTACCTTTCTCCATTTGATACACCCCCACATTCACACATATACATGTATACTGACATACACGTATACACTCACTTACACAAATGGGCACTCATATTCATACACTTAGAAGCCCCCATACTCTCATACATAATCATACACGCATGTATACACATTTGTGCTCACACACGCCTTCACTCTTGTGCACATAAATGCACTTGCACAACTATGCACTCATGCACACACATGCCCCCACACTCACTCAAACACACACACACATCCACAGGTAACTAGTCACACAAAACTCAAAGGGGAGCATTTTGGAGGAGACATGTCGTCTTTCTGATGAATTTTCCTACAAGTCCTTCTCTGTAGAATCTACTTTTTCGGCTGGAGGGGCTGCCTTGCGTCTGAATGAGAAAGGCTGTTGCGGTCTGTTAAATTTTTCAGCTGCACAAGGCGGAAGGACATTCTTCCTTGTGGTTTAGAATTGCACTCTAGAAAGTTGCAAACAGATTTCCACACCCTTCCTTAAGGTGTCTTCTCCCACACTGGTCCTGTTTAAAAGGGCTGGTTCTAGATAAGGCCTAATATATTTTTTAATGAAAGTAAAAATAAAGCACCAGGACACTGAATGAATACAGAAAATGAAGGCGAAACAAGAGGGAGGGAGATAAAGTGAAAACCCTTCTACATTTGCTACTTGGGTCCAGAGGGGGTTGGGGCTGCCAGCCGCTCTAATGGTGTTTAGAAATGGAGTCTGTGTTATGTCTAGGGGTCCTAGTATTTTGTGTTACTCTGACCCCGGCATTGTATCACTTCAATGCAGTTGGGGTGTGCAAACGTTCAGTTCTAGTCAGAGGAAGGTATTTTGTATTCAAGCCAAATCTACATTTCAGATTTGAAATGGGGAGGGGGGAGCCAACAGGGAGGGGGTGGGGCTGGAAGGGGCGAAGGTCAGTGTTCACAGGTCTGAGACCATGTTTAATATCACATGACACCTTTGTCAAACAGTGTGTCACCCCCTCCCCATGAACACATGGGCTGTCTGGGTTTCTGTACCTCAGGGACCTTCCTCTACATAGCCTTTTCTCTGAAACTCTCAGACTTGCTTTTTATAAACCAGGAGAAATGAATGAAATTTGACCTTCTCCATCTTTTTTTTTAATGTGATGGCATGAGAAGCCTGGAGGGTCACATTTCCCCTCCGCTCCCTGGTCAGGCCTGTCTGCATCCCCCTCCTGGGCTCCAGAGGCTATCTGAGGCCTTGAGATTGACGGTGTTGCATTTTGGACTTGTGTCCTTGAAGGTGAACTGAGAACCTGCATCCCAGGGTCGGGTCATCTCCGGAAACCTCAGAGATGCATGAAACCCTGTGGCCAGATGCCTTCAAAGTGGTTTCCAGAGCAGCAATTAGGCCTGCAGAGTTCCAGGCAGTCTGCTGCCGTAAGGGACAGGAGCCTGGATGCATTGGCTGATGGCCGACTTTTAACCTCTGTGGACCAGACTTCACCTCTGGCTTTGGTCATCAGAGATTAAAAATCTTTTCTTAGGCCGTGATGGACAACAGTCCCTGTCACCCTGGTCCCACATAAGCACTGCTGTTCAGAGACCTTGGCTACATTGGTTTGGTGACAGATTGGTGCATCCTCTAGCCTCTTACCACCTTCTTTTACCTTTTGGAGGCTGGGTACTTGTAGACCAGGCACAGAGATATTGAGCTTCAGTGAAGCACTGTTTCTCAGTCTTTGCCTTAGAGACCTAGAGGCTATGAGAGATTTAGGAGAGAGTATGACGCTTCCGGGAAGCAGCACAAGTCAGCAAGAGAGAGAGGACTCTGGAGACCTACAGACCTTGGTCCAAATGCTGAGTGTCACTGGAGGCTGCACCTTTTCTGAGATTTTTCCTTCTTCATCTCCAGTGGGGATAATAATATATTATCATATAATAACTCAGCAACGAGGTTATTGTAAACAGAATGAATTATTACATGCAAAGTGCCTGGCATGGGGTTGGCTCTCAAGATATGTTACTCATTATTCATTTGGTCAGATTTATATCTAGTCCTTATTTCAGAGAGTTAGAGGCAGTTTGTATGTCTGTGGGGCACAGGCCAGATTTTTTTTTTTTTTTTGGTGTTGGGATTGAATCCAGTGGTGCTTAAACACTGAGCCATATTCCCAGCCCTTTTTATTCTTTGAGACAGGGTCTCACTAAGTTGCTCAGGGCCTCACTAAGTTGCTGAGATGGGCTTTGAACTTGGGATCCTCCTGCCTCAGCCTCTGGAGCCACTAGGATTAAAGGTGTGCACCATATGCCTGGCTCACATTTTAGGATGTCCATTTGGCAGAAGGAAGTGTGCTTAGAAACGAGGCTTGCATCTATCAATCAGCTAACATTTCTGACTAAATCAAGACTTCTTTAATTTTGAGGATCTGCAACATTCTGCACTGCTGGGTGCATTGTGGTGGGAAGAATCCTTCCAGAAACCAAGCAGTACCCACGGGAGGGGCATGAATGCTCAGTGCCTGGTTTAGACCACCTGCTGTTTTGAAAGATGTCCTTAAATAGATCAAGGTCAATCATATCTGCTTAATCACTTGCTTGGATAAAGAAACAAGAGGCCAGGAATGAGTTGGAGGACTGGACAGTGGCACTGTGCAGAAATGCACTGGCCTGGGGCTGGTCACTGAGGCTAGCAGCCTTGCTCCTGGCTTGCCCCTCCCAACCCTGCAACTGGGCTGCACAGGTCACTCTTTGAAGCTAGCAGTAATCTTTGCAATATGTTCAGGATGTCATGAACACCACGGAGCCACCTATTTACTCCCATCCATACAAGGTTCTTCTTCATTCGTGTTGCCTGTATTTGAAAACAAAATCTCATGGAGTCCCTGCCAGTGCGGGAGATGTCCACTCACTGCCAATTCTGAAAGCCCCAAAGTTGAGGAAAAAGCAGGAGGCGATATTGTGATATGGCAAGAAAAAGCAAGGACTGGATTTCATTTCTGTTTCTGTCACTAAGTAGAATAGATCTTCGGTTCATGAAGTGGGTGACGGCGTCTGTTTCATCTCGTGACTTTGCTTGACACGCATGGAGGCAACGGATATGAAGGAAACAAAGCATTCTGCATATTGCTTTCCCCCTTACCTTGAGTCTGAAAGCTAAGCTGAGCTTGGCATGGCCAGAGAGCCTGGGGTTGGGGCTTGGTGTGTTGTCCTGGGTAATAGCAAGCCTTACCAAGAGCCTTAACTAAGGTCCACCCACTTAACCCATGGCTGTCCGGAGGGCTTGAGAAACTGTAGACATGGCCAATACTTCAGTACTCTTGAGACTCCAGTATGGAATGAAGGTGGCCAGTGATGCTCAAGAAAAGTCTCATTGGCATAGAACATGGGTCTCATTGCCATAGAACAGGGGTCAGCAAACTTCAGCCCAGGGACTAAATATGGACCTCTGCCTGCTTTATTGGAACAGCCATGCCTGCTCTTTTATGTAGTGACGCTGTCTGAGTCTATGGCTGCTTTCAACAGCAGAATTGAGTAGTTGTGACAGAGACAGTCCCTCAAAGCTCGAAATATTTACTATTTGGTCCTTCACAGCATAAGTTGGTAAACCTAGGGTATATAATATAGATCAAAGTACGCTGTCATGCAAGCTTCCCAAGACTGGGCTACTTCCCCAGTTTTTTTTTTAAGCTTAGTTTATTCACAAATTTCTGCTTATACCTCAGGAAACATAGTGCTGGTTCTGGGTTCAATGGATAAATAGGTATCATTTTCTTTGCCCACCTCCTTTTGAGTTTCCTCTCTGCAAGAGAAAGAAGAAAATTCACCATTTTTTTGTGCCAGGCACTTTACTAATGATATTACCTGTACTTATTATGATAATTCAGTAAGTTAAAAAAATTTTTTTAATACCAGGGGTTGAATCCAGGGGCACCTACCTAACTACTGAACCACACCCCCAGCCCTTTCTTAAAAAGTTTAACTTAATTTAAATTTTTGGCACATATGATTGAACCCAGGGCTCTCAACCACTGAACCATATCCCCAGCACTTTCTTTTTTAAATTTTGAGACAAGGTCTCACTAAGTTGTTCAGGGCCTTGTTAAGTTGCTGAGGCTGGCTTTGAACTTGTGATACTCCTGTCTCAGTCTCCTGAGTTTCTGGGATTACAGGCCTGCACCACCATGGCCTGGAGAGTTAAATGTTTTACACGTGGAGAAACTGAGCTTTAGAGAGGTTAAGTAACCCGGCCAACATCACAAGGTAACATGGGGTGAAGCCAGGATTTTCAATCCACATATAATTAAAATACCAGGTTCTTCCCACCAGGGTTGCTGCTTCGATGTCTTCTTGTGCTCTGAAAACATCTCAAAGACCAGATATGGATGTCATCTAGGTCTCAGTGTGAACTAAAGCCAGTCAGTCACTTCTTAGGGCATTTGGCAGCCTCAGCTCCAATGGTGGAGTCAAAGGCTTTCTGATTTACGGAGGGATTTAGGTGTCCAGTGTGATGACAAGAACATTGTGGAGGAGACATGTTACTCAGCAGAGTGAGTCTCCTCTCTGGGTCTGAGCTGTGCTTGCTGGTATTTGGTGACTGGAGTCTTGAGGTTGGCTCTGCTCTTTGAAGGCAGCTGGAAGGTCCTGGTTCTGGAAGCTCCATGGACATGGGGAAGCATGTATGCAGTGATTGAACTTCTGGACTGGAGCCAGTGGTGGGGGCAGAGCATCTGAGCCTCCGTAAGGATGTGGGGCTGAAGGCACTGTGGTTACCCTCAGCCTGGCCTTTTGCTTAACATACAGCCCATCATCTGGGGAAAGAACAGAGGGCTAAGGGCTGGCTTTGAGTTGACTCTCAATATACCTTCCCTCCTCTTGCTCTCTGGAGGAGGGATTATTTTTTTCTGGTAGGTTAATTCAGGATAAACATATTCAGGATAAACATATTTAGGGAGGATCAGGAATGGTAAAGACATTTAAAAAATATATATATATATATAAAGGAAGGAGACCAATGATTAATAGTTATCCTCTGGGTTGTGGATCTCAGTAGTTCACATGTCTCATTCTTTATAGACTTAAAGCTCCTTGGCTTGTGAAGGGATGATAAATAATAAATACCAATTAAATTAAAGATGTACACACTGGACCCCTCTGAGTTCCAGGAAGTTTGAAATTAGACTCACCCTTCATCATAATGAAGACCCTCCGCTGAGGATGTTCCCGCTGTGCTGCATGCAAGAGGACTTTACGGAAACTCCCCTGCACACTCCTCCAGCTGGGAGAAGGAAGAGGTGGAGAAAGAGAGGTGGGGCTGAGAGGGGCAGCAGGGAGCCTGGGGGCTGGACAGACAGACCTTTATGGAATGGTATAGTTTGAAGCTATTGCATCCTGGGTGCTCCAGGTCGGTGTTTACCAGATCTCTCCCCCTTCACCTGAGGGAAATTTGGGTAATAAAAGTTGCCAATGCAATGGAACAGGAACCATGAGGGTCAGGAGAAAAGTCCATGCAAAAGCCAGGCCAGGCACGGCTCCCCTGCAGCACCAGCTCCACACTAGGGGCTCAAAGGCCACTTCTTCAGCTGCAGGTGGAAACCCCAAGCCACCCACTTTACTGCGACTGTCCCTCCAGGGAGTGGCATGTGGGAGACAGGCACAATCAGCAATGGCTCATTGCAGCTTATACCTCGGGCTGGTGGTTTTGAACAAATCTAAAGCTTGAGGAGATGATTGCTAGAGTAGGGAGACCCCTGGCAATCAGAGGTGTGAGGCTCAGTCTCCACGGAAGAGAAGGGTCAGAAGTGTTGGCTGCACCTGGAGTGGCGTGAGTGAGGTTGACAGAGTCATGGGAAAGTCTGAGGCTAAGGGACTGGTGCGTGTGGGCTGTGGTGGGCAGGTCGAGGCTCTGACCTCTGAGTGAAGGGAATGCCATTTTTTTCTCTCTTTAAAGAAAACACACACACACACACACACACACACCCAAAATTCCAGCAGTTCATGGTCCTGTTTATTCTCAGACAGGGAGTGGATGGCCTTTTGGAGGTGTCCGACTGTGCTGTCCAGCCAGTCTGACATGTGTGGGAGTTCAGGGTTTTAAATGTTTAGTCTGCAAGAGACCCCAGGCCCCCGCGGGCTCTGCTCCCGATAGGCCTGACTTAGCCATTGGCCCCAGCCCCTCCTGAGAAGTGTCTGAGGGAAGCGTGGTTCCCTCTGAAATCCCAGGGAGAGGACCTGGTCCAGGACTGTCGTCAAAGTTGTAAAGATACTGTGCCTGGGCATTTAGCTGAGGCTCACCCTGCCTGGCCCTTCTAGCTAGCTGCCATTTTCTCCCTGCTGGGACACTGTCAGGGTGAGGCCCTGTGTCCCTTCTGTCCCATAGCCCTGCTTACTGCTATTGTTATACAGACACAGCCTTTAAATATTGCCTGTCTCCCCCCATAGCTCTGCTTTTTATTTCTCTTTACATCCCCAGCTTCTGGCATAGTGCCTAGCACAGAGCTGTTGTTCAATGAAAGCTCTTAGAATTGGCCTGAACGGCATTCGGCTGAATCTGCTACTCAAAGGCTCAAAGACCCTACAGTGCGTGATGGAGTTAGGGTGCACTGGGAAGAGGGCTTCGCGCATCTCTGAGCTCATTCTCTGTTGGGTCTGGGACCACATTCATCTAGAGACCGGTGGACAGGGGCTCCCTGATCCTTGTGTTCAACTGTGGTGTCCACCCATTTGGCTATAGAAGGGACAACTGGGGTCCATGGGGACGAGCAGGGGTTTGAAGAGCTCACCCCTGTGCTGTGGATGTGTATTGCTGCTTTCGCTGCTTTTCCAAAGGTAAGCTCTGCAGGGCCCCGGGCTGGGGGAAACTCTGGGAGTGATATTAGGTTAGGTCTAATAATCACCTACTTATTTCTTGCCTGAGTAGAAGCTGGTAAACCACAGGCAAATAAGCCTGGTTTAAAAAACATGTTATTCCTGAAAATACACTTTTGAACCAATTTATGTAACACTTTGTCCCTCAACTTACTCAGGGACTAAAGGGTGTGAAGATGCATGATGTAAAATAAACAACTTCAGATCGTAAATTATTTACATCAATAAACATAATTTATACAAATAAATTAGCAGGATAGGAGTTGGAAAAAAAAGAAAAAGAAAACTAACAGATTGAGCCACGTATTGCAATAGTGTCTAATGAATTTAGTGAAATGCTCAATTTAGTGGTAAGTCCAGGAAGAGTCCTTGCCCTCCTGGGGTGTTTCTTTGGCAGCTCCTGCAGTTCATCTATCTATCCTTCCTTCTATATAACATCTAGAGAGAGACTACTGTGTGTATGGTGTAGCACTGGGACAATGATGGGCGATTCCACAATTTAGGGATGTCCTTGTCCTGAGGAACTCACCTCTAGTTCAGAGTTTCTCAGCCTCTGTGCTATTGACCTTTGGATGCTGATGCTTTGCTGTTGGATCTGTCTTGTGCTTGGTAGGATATTTTGCAGTATTCCTGGCCTTTACCCATTAGATGTCAGTGGAACCCCATTCAGTTATGACAATCAAAAATATCTCCAGATATTGCCAAGTGTCCCCTCGGCCTTTTACTGAGAACTGCTGGCCTGCTTGGAGACAGACAGATCTGACATAAAGCAGGGTGTTTAGTGCTTCATCAGATGCGCCCTCCAAGGACCTTGGGACTAAGAGGAGGGAGCGAGGGGACGTCTGAGCTGCATCTTGAATGGTGTGTGGAAGTTTGCCAGGCATGGCAGAGGGGAAAGTGCCCTTCTGCACATGCAGAGGTAGCAGTGTGTAAAGGTGTGAAGGCATTCGATAGCATGGTGGACTTTGGTAGATGGGGTCGGAATGTGGCTGAATGAGGATGGCAGGAGAAGGGACTAGGAAAGCAGGCAAGGACCAAGTTGAACAAGACCCTGGAGGCAATGAGGCATTTGGACTTTATAATTTTTCATTTTAGTTCCGTTCTTTTGGTACTTAGGATTAAACCCAGAGGTATTTTCCCGCTGAGTTACATTTCTGGCTTTTTTTTACTTTTTGAGGCAGAGTTTTGCTAAGTTCCTGAGGCTGGCCTCAAACTTATAATCCTCCTGCCTCAGCCTCCTGAGTTGCTGGGATTCCAGGCATGCACCATTGTGCCCAGCAAATTTCACCTTTTTCTGACATTGGAATCAACGATGATCTTTACTCTTACCTAAGCCTGGGGTGAGCTGGGCCACTGAGATACCACGTGTGCATTAACTAGTAATCAAATCAAATCCAAGGGAGGAAAGTGACTTGGGCTTGACCTTGCTCTTCCTTGATCATCTCCCCAACATTCAATAGGAACTAGAAATAAAGAGAACGGGCATAGGTTCCTCCTGGTTCATCAGGTGTAAACCAAGACTTTTCTGGGAGCACAGGAGTGTGTGAATTCAGAGCTACTGCAAGGGTAGCAGTCTTATGTTATGGAACTATCACTGAGCAACAGCTGTGCAGATAGGGACTTTATTTGTCAGTGCCTGTCTTGCATTTAAGCAGAGATGGCACAATTCCTGTGTGTGGCAGTGATGTGGGCCTCTTCCAGGCCAAGACCCTTCCTCATCCTTTCCCTTTTCTACCAAACCAAAGACAATGAAACTTCTAAGCAAGGCAGAGTCACCCAGAAGGAGGAGCCTGGTCCCTGGAAAGACTGTGTGGGAGGGAGCTGCTCAGTGGCTGGAGCAACTACCCAAGATGCTTCAAGAGCAGGAAGCAAACTTCCACCGTGACAAGCTGCAGCCTTTGGGTCTGTTTGTTACTGTGCCTTAGCTTATGCTGACAAACACAGAGATTGTGCTGGTCCAGTCCCAAGGGTACAGATGTCCACCTTTCGCCAGCACTGGAAACTGGACGATGAAGCTGGACGGCCCAGGTGAAACGGTGCTGTCTCAGCCATGCGTGTGTGTTGGGGATGAGTGCTGGCTTGCTCCTCCTTCCATGACTGCAGTGAGATTCCCAGCTGGCAGCTGCCCTCCGCACTTTTGAGCTTTTCCTTCCCCACCCACCAGTCTCTTCTACCTGGCTATTCCCTTCATCCTCTTGTCCCCCAGTAATTCAGAAGTCTCCTCATGATAAACTGCAGAAACTCTGACTTTGGTTTTCTGCTAAGTCACCAGGTTGACAGCTTTCTGGAGGTCCTTGGCAAATAAAAATGTCCATTGCTTCCCTTTTGATCGTCTGCATTTTAACACTCCAGGTCAGGTATGTCCATCCGATTGCATCTGAACAGCAGATTCTTCCTGGGTGTGGTGGCACATGCCTGTAATTCCAGCAACTCAGGAGGCTGAGGCAGGATTAGGAGTTTGAGGCCAGCCTCTGAAACTTACTGAGACCCTGTCTGAAAATAATAAAAAATAAAAAATAAAAAGGGTTGGGGATATATGTGGCACAGTGGTAGAGCACCCCTAGGTTTAGTTCTTAGTACCACACTCACACAAAGCAGACTCCTTCCCCTACTTCTTAAACCAAAAGGGCTGCCTGGTGCGAGTGTGTGTGCACACGTGTGCACATTGGAAGCCTGAGTTTAGACAGGCACGTGAAATGTCATGCACTTTTGTGTGGGGATCAGGACTGGAGTTCCCAGAGCACCTATGTGGACACCTTTTACCTTTTGGCTTGTGGAGAAACCACCTCTGGGATTTTACATGGAGCTCCAAACACGCGTGTTGCTGACGGTTGGCAACAAGGCAGTGGGAGCTGGGGGGGCGGCGCTGCTTTCCGAACTCCTTTTTCCCAGGTGGTCCTTTGCCTGACTGCCTTACCTGCTTGGGTCCTGTTCAACAGAGGACTAAGAGGAAGGGTAAGAAGGGGCGGGGTGAAAAACAAAGGGAACCTTGAGGGTGACTTTTTCTTTTCCCTTCTCCTTCTCCACCCTCAGCCATCATTAACAGAAAAATATTTTTAAAAGATCCCTAGATGGCATCCCCAAATGTGAAGCCTGACATTTTCTTAGCTGATGGCCTCCTTTGTGAAGGTATTTTGTGTCCTCCCAGCACGCCTGCCGGATCCTGGCTTGCTGCAGTTGCTAAGGTAAATACTCTTTCCATTAAGCACCTCAGCCCAAGAGTGGCCTAAAGCTCAAATAAATGACCAAGGAGCAAGTTAAACATTCCCTGGGGCGATTTTAACCTATGCAATGGCTTTTTGGGAAAATTGCCTATTTTTTCATGTTTTGGCCAGGGGGGTGTCTCTTTCTCCCTTATTTTTTCTTTTCTTTTCAGCTGAGTACACCTTCTCTTTCATTTATTCATGCATTGGATGAAGGGTGGAAGCAGGATTAATAAATCACGGAGGATCGCCCGCCTCAGTATTTGTTAAGAAAACCGCAGCAGAATACATGCATTATGTTAACTTTGGGGGGACCTGGGGCATGTAGATGATTTTTACCAAGACCCAGCTTCCTTTTCCTGTGTAAAATACCATAGCACAATAGCCACTGGAGAACAATGTCCTTCTGGAAGGTTCCTTGAGGCAGGGAAAGGATCCTGGTGACAAATTTGGGACCAGTGTGGCTGAAGCTTTGCACAATGGCTTGGCTTTGTTTATTCTTCTTTGCCTCAGGAAGAATGTGTTCGCAGACCTCTTAAAAAGTGTCTTGACAGTTGTCATGCTTTGTCACTTGATTAAGAAGCGGTGGGACAGCCTTGTTCATCTTTTCATCTTTGTGGTCTAGGAGCCTGGATGGCCTGTGGAAGGCAGAGCTGGGAGAGAAGTCGTGAGTGGGCAGTGGCCTCTGGATGCCTGTTGGACCTCTCAGGAAGAGCAGGTCCCACCTGGAAGTCCAGGCTGTGTCTCCTCTGGATACCTGAGTTCATTTTATCTCCCTCTGGGGATCGTTCCTGCCACCCCAGGATCCTGTCCGGTTTTCCCCACATTCTCCCATCTGTCCCCTGCAAGATTCTCAACAAAACACCCAGACGTGCCTGGTGACCATAGAAGCCCAGCGCTGATGGAATGAAAGCCACAACGATCACAGTTCCCCAGGGTGAGTTCTCAAACCCTATTCCTTGGACTCCAGGAACAAGAGGAGCTGTAGGGTGTGGGTGGGTGGTTTCCCCAACCTACGTGCGCTTTTGAAGGACGTGAATGCTGCCTGCAACTCCACTCATTGTACTTAGAAAAAAGCTGCAGCCGGAGTGGGGCTGGCCAGGGCTGTGCCACTCACTGCTCTTTCCCAGCTGCATCTCTGGCCCTGGGGCTCCTGCAGAGCTGAAGACCCCTCAGCCTCCTCCCCATTCTGCCTCAATATCTCCCCAGGCCCTCCACCTGGTTAACTCTTCTGCATCCATCAGGTTCTCTGAGGACCCTTTCTCCACCCCAGACAAAGTCAGTTTCCTTCCCAGTTGCAAGTCTGTTTCATGTAAGATGTTTCTCTATCTTACGGCGGATAGTAGGTGCTCAGTAAGTACACATGGAGGGAAAGAAAGAATGATTGGGTGCCTCTCCACGCTGGAGCAGTGTTGGCCGCTTCCTTGTCTTTTCGTTCCCACCCTTCACATTATCAGTGAACTGTTTAGCAGAGCAGATTAAAACAATTTCAGTGGCACACTTTTAACCAGGCAGAGAAGAGTAGCCTTTTAAAGCACCTTGTTCAGGCAGCCCTCAAAGAATAAGGTCTTTCTTTCCCTTCCTGGTGTGGGAAATCCGAGCTCCTGATAAGTATGTTTGGGGTCTGAATCCTGGATATCTTGGAAGTGACCTGGATGTTCTGGAGGCTGTCCAGGGCCTGGAACCAGATGAAGAGGCCCATTGCCCATTGGTGAGGCCTAAGCTCCTTGTTCAAGCAACCCCTTTGCCAAACCGCCCTGGGCTGTAGAGCCAGGCTCCAGAGAAAGACTTGGATGAAGATATTAGAGAATCGTTCTGACACCCACCTCTTTTTTCCTCCTGAGAAAGCCCAACTTTATGGCCCTTTCAGGAAATTTGGATGGGGAGGGCCCAGATGTAACAGGACAAGAGTAGGGGGTGGGGGCATCTGGAGGAGAATTCTTACTTTTGGTTCTCGACTCTACTAAGTCAGTCTGTTTTTGTACTTGTGTCTTTTAAGCTTTTCCACATGTGCCCCAAGGGCCCATCGGTGAGTGTGTTTTATAAACTGGAAAAATGAATAAAAATAAGACCCAGAAGAGAAACACCAGGAGGAGCGTGAAGGGAAAAGTGTTAGTTCCTCTGTACCTCCCAGCTAGGCCTGACCTGCATTTGTGGGGTCCCAGGGTCAGGCTTATACGGCTTTATGGGTAAAATGTAGAGCTTTTGCTCAGAGAAAGCCTCATCGGGTTTTGTACTTGGCTTGCTCCGTTCAGCATTAATTAACTTCAGGAAAGTAAAGAGCGACTCTTTTTTATTTGGCTATCTGGCCCCACAAACCCTGTCGGCTTCCCGTCCCCTAGGTGCTGGATTGATGGGCCCGCAAATGTGTAAAGTCTTGCACAGGAAACCCCCCGGCATGGCCTTCCAGAGGCCCTCAGCTCCTGCTGGACCCTGAACGCAAGAAGCCAGGAGGCCCACAGCCCAACTCTCAGTTTGCACCTTAGGAAGTGGTTCCTGAAAGAACAGTCGGTATTCTTAATAGGAGGCTCTGGGCAAGGGGCTACTTGCAAAAGGAATTCTTCAAATTGCCTGAAAAATCAATCACAATCCAAGAACCAAATATTTTGAAAAGCAGTGTATTTAGGAAGTTCAAAGAAGCTTTGAAATAACTCCACAAGGTCTGTGTTTGCCTCAGCATAGTCTCTGCCCTGTGACCTAGAGCTTTCTCTACCAAACCTTGCTTGAGCAACGTTATCAGCAAAAACATTTTTGGGAATTCACAACTAATAAGTATATTTATTTAAACTTTTGTACGAACATATACTTGGATACCAGCATGTTATGTAGTTTTAAAAATATACCCTGAAATAAAAACTTAAGAATCGATACAGATGAAATAAACACTTAAAATAATTTTATCTATTACCTACACACAAGAATTTTTGTTCTCATTATGATTGTTATCAATAATCAAATTTCTGGTGAGAGTGATGAGGTTCGATAGGCATAAGGGATTTTTTTTTTTTTAAAGAGAGAAAGACAGAGAGAGAGAGAAAGAGAGAGAGAATCAATTTTTATTGAGTTTTTCACTTGGCCTTTGTTGCTCTGACAGTTACGTATGTGGGTTGCTGGGGTTTGAACTCGTGTACTCGCACATGACGGGCAAGCGCCGTAACTGCCGAGCCACTGCTCCAGCCCCCATAATTGGGTTTTAACATCTTGGTATAATAGTTTGTTGGCACAGTGAGTCAAATGTTCTAGGTTTGATTTTTCAACACTTGGGCTGTTGTGGCCATGGACGATAAATAAGATGTGGAAGTCCAACTGGAAGAAGTGAATCAGGGTTCTTATTTCTGAATCCCAGTCACTGAGACTTTGCCACAAATTTTAATTTGTCATAGGGTGCTAAAAAACAGACAGAAGAAAGGGTGTCACTGTTATCCCCTTCTTGTCCTGGGATTCCCGCCTTTCCCTCAAGACACCCCAAGTACAATTTGTGACCCTGGTCTTCTGTCCTGCAATAGTCTCTATGTTGAACATTAGGAAAGTCTGCTTACTCTTAGTGTTATTTTACACAAAGGACCCTCCAAGGTGGCCTAATCCCTGGAAACTGTTACTTTCCACAACAAACAGGACTTTGCTGATGTACAGACCTCGCATCCTGGACTCCCCAGCTGTGCCTAATGTAATTACAGGAAACTTCTGAATGAAGATCAAGAGATTTCACAAAAGTGGTGGGCAAAGATTTGCATTGTGAGGAGGACTGACCCCCTGTTACTTGGAGGAGCCTACCTGGAAGGACTAGGAAGAAGTACAGGCAACCTGGGCAGCAAAGACAGCCAGCAGGGTGACGGAGGCCCCAGGCCTCCAACCCTGATTCACTGTCTCCACCCAACAGCCTGCAGAGCTGGGGAGCAGGCTCTTCCCAGAGCTTCCAGCGAGGAAGGTAGTCTCACAGATGCCCTGGCTTTGGCCTCATGAGACTCTCCCTGGGGGACCCAGTCAAGTCCAACTTGATTTCAGACCTATAGAAACTGTGAGGTAATACATTTCCATTACTTTAAGCTGCTAAAATGGTGGTAATTTGTTATAGCCGCAATAGAACAGTAATGCGATTACAGAAAGAAAATCTATAAGTAGAAGTTCTAATATTTTCTTGTCACACTCTTGTGGTTCATCTTGTGCTCCCTTGGGATATGAAAGCACCATTTTGAAGACCATTGTCATTTAGGTCCCTCATTTGCACCTGGAAACAGAGAGAACTTTAGCATGCATTTCAGAGTCATTTGCAACCAACCCAGAGAGAGGAGGCACCTGCCCAAGTACGAAGCAGCAAGACAGTAAATTCTAGATGTAACCACTTTAACAGATCGTCACTAGCATTCTGGATGATGGCTTATCAGCCCTGTCTACTTTTTCAATCTGTATAGCATGGAGGGGGAAGTGGTGATGAGACTCAGGGTCCCATAAACCAGGTACAATGTTAAAAAAAGAAGTCCTTCTTGCCTGACCATGATCTTTCAGGTGCTGTATCTGACTGTACCCCAGGTGTTCATGTGGAAACTTCACAACAGACTGTGACTGGATGTGGGCCACCTCTTCCATATTTATAGCAGTGCCATGAGCGAGGCACAATCATCCTGGTTTGCTGGTCAAATAAAATGAAAACTCTGAGGGGTGATGTGATCTGCTCAAGATAACACAGCCAAAGAACCACAGAGCCAAAGTGCGCAGGGCTCCAGGTTCCAGCAGGGATCTGAGCAGAAGAACTGATGAGGACAGGGTATGCATCACTAGGACACTGTGGAAAGAGAGAGCATTGATACATGGGACAGCCAGCAAGCCCAGGGCAGGACTGAGCGTGTGTGGCTGTGTTATAGGCAGTGTAAGAGCCCACAGCGCCGGCTCGCTCAGGCCCAATGTGCCTCGCTCACTCCCAACATCATAGGTCTGCTTTCCCTCTGGTTTCCTCTTTGCCTCAGTCCTTCAAAGAGGAATCTTTCCCTAGCCTGTCTTTATTCCCTTGAAATCTCATCATGTTAATTGTCCAAAAGATTAATTCTGACACCTATCATATGCTGTTTTGTATTTTTTTTTTTAAGAAAGAGAGGGATAGAGTGAGAGAAAGTGAAAGAGTGAGAGAATCAGTTTTATTTATTTTTTCATTTGGCCTTTGTTTCTCCAACACTTAGTTGTGTATGTGGTGCTGGGGTTTGAACCTGGGTCCTCATGCATGCCAGGCAAGTGCTCCAACTTTTCTTTGTCTTAGTGTTAAAAAAAAATAATAATAGCAATGACCCTCTTGACTCTTGGATGTACGTGCTATGCTAAAGGTATTCCTGGGCCCTACTGTGCCTGGCCCAGTGGCATTAATTTCCTTTGTTCCTCTTTCTTCTCATTCTCTGATTTCATGTTTTGAACATAGTTTAATACCATCTTATGTAGGAATTGTGAATCTCTACAATCCAAGCTAGATGAATACTTGTTCCCCACCTCTGCCTGAACCGTAAATGCTGAGACGGCTTGAAGGTACAATGTAAAACAGGCCAAGAAGAATTAGATGGGATTCAGTCTTAGAAAAAGAAGCAACACTAACATACCAGTTTCCATGCTTTATCTGATTTCAGGCAACAACTTAGTTTTCTCTCCTCTTGACCAGGACCAGATAGTGGAATGGCTTCCCAGAGAGCAGCCCTCAGCTTGGCACTCTAAAGACTCAGTCTAGCTCCAAGTGATGGCCACCCTGAGACCTGCACACACCGGCTGTTCCTGAAGATTTGCTTTGGCCCAGGAGGCTGCCACTGTTGGATCTGGCCCCCCTGACAAGCTTTGATCTCAGCTCTACTCTGACCCCATCTGCTCCCAAGGTTCTGCTCCCAGCCCCATCAAATAGCCCTCACCCTCCTTTGGTTGGCTTTTTCTGGATTCCTATCAACCAATGAGCCAAGCCCCATGCCCTCTGCCTGGCATCCAGAGCTTGCTAAAATGCAAATGCTCCAGCCAAGCTGGTCTTCTGGACATACCATGCTCATTCCTGTCTCAGAACCCACTGGGTCACCCCTTTCATCTGAAGCTTTTGATGAAGATGTCTCCCTACCTCACACTGCTCCCAGTGTCTCTGACCTAACTTACCTTTACCCTGATCTCCCACAAGTCCCATTGCTTGCCCATGTGTTTTACCCATGTTAGCCTTTTCAAATTAAGTTAACCAGTGCTTACTAAACTTTTTTTTTTTTTTTTGGTGCCAGGGATTAAACCCAGGGGTGCTTAATCACTGAGCTGCATCCCTAGACCCTTTTAATATTTTATTTTGAGCCAGGGCCTCCCTCAGTTGTTGAAACTGCTTTGAACTCGCTATCCTCCTGTCTCAGCCTCCTGAGTTGCTGGATTATAGGAATGATCCACTGCACATGCACCCGGCAACACTTTCTTATACATAGTCCTCTGCTGGGTGCTGACTTGGCCTCCAGAGGAGCAAGAGCCAGGTGGGATGCCTAGCCTTTTCTTCTCTGACTTCACGTGGTCAACAAATATTATGTGACCTCGAATTCAACTCATAAGTGCAATCTGAGAGAATCTTGGCACGTGGACACAAGGAGATGTGTCTAAGGATGCTTTCTGCAGCATTGTTTGTAAAACCACAACAACGTGAATACCTATCAAGAGAAGAATGGATAAATAGTCTTAAATTCACATGGTAAAATGCTGTAAATAAGCCTAGTCATTTGTGGTAAAGTCCCATGGTGAAATCCTATGTGGCAGCTACAATGAATACACTGAAGATACTTGTATGGATAAAAATGCAAAGCTGCAGTATTAAAATATGTATGAGAATGGTGTATTCCAGAGGTTGGCAAAACCCACCCACAGGCTAACTCCAGCTGGTCACCTGCTTTTGTATGACCTGTGAGCCAAGCATGTTTCCCCCCATCTTTTTAATTGGTACATTATAGTTGTACATAATGATGGGATTTGTTGTTACATATTCATACATGCACACAATATAACAATATAATTTGACCAATGTCCCTCCTCAGCACTTCCCCCCTCCATCACATCCCTCTACCCCCAGGACCCTTTCTTCTACTGATTTCCCTTTTTTAAAAACTTTTGCAGTATATATTATGTGGGAATTATTTATTATCTTAGAGATCTAAATTATTATTTTTAATATTCTTCCCTTTTCCCTCCTGTCCTTCCTCTCCCACTTTCTTTTTCCTCTACGCAGTAGACTTCCTTTAGCTTGTCTATTAATTTACATTCGAGTGATTCTTTATGTAATCTTACCCTTTCCTCTCTCTTTCCTTTATTTTACGCTAGCTTCCACATATGAAAGAAAACATCCAACCTCTGAGTTTCTGAGTTTGGCATATTTCACTTAGCATGCTATTCTCCATTTCCATACATTTCTGGCAAATGCCATAATTTCATTCTTTTTTAATAACTAAGTAGAACTCCATTGTACATACACAACAATTTCTTAATCCATTCATCTAATGATGGGCATCTGGGTTGATTCCATAATTTAGCTGCTGTGAATTGTGCTGCCAAGTGTGTTTTTAAAAGTTTCAAGTACTTGGAAAATAAAATCTTTCTTTTGACACCTGAAAGTTATATGAAATTCAAATTGCAGTGTCCATAAATAAAATTTATTGAAACAATGCCATACTCATTCTTTCACATCTTTCCTAAGGCTTGCCGCAGACCATGTGGCTCACAGACTCAATAGTATGTGTTATCTGGCCCTTTAGAGAAAGGCTTGCCAGCCCTCAATCTAATCAAATTCATAGAAATGGCCTCCTCTGGTAAGGGAAGAAGAGGGGTGGGACTGGGTTGGGTGCCCTCGGGGTGTCAATGATATTTTACCTTTCAAGCTGCTTGCAAGTGGGCTATATACGAATACTTGTATTTTGAATGTCTAAAATATTTCATAACTTTAAAAAGTAACAGACAAATCCACCAACTCTTTCCACCCAAATCCTAAAATGGACACTGTTCTGGATCCCAGATAATAAATTGAAGCTTCAGGGGTGCACAGATAGTAAGTACTGGGAAACTCAGGGCTGTCTTCCTCTATGTGTAATATCATTGCTCGTTTTATTATCACAAGGAAAGACCCTTCTAGAACTCTTCCCCATGATGCTGTCTATCTTTCTCCAGACTTGGCCATGCTTGGGATGATTCTTCTTTCACACAGCTCTGAAGGTTGTAAATACCAAAATTTCCCCCTAAGGAAACTGAGTCTTGGAGAGCAACTGCAGGGCTCTGCCGGGTGGGTGGGAACGAGTGGAGGCTGGGAGGCCAGGGTTTTGGGCTGATGTTCTGGTTGCTGGGCCCTCCTGACTTTTCTCTGTGAATATCAGACACCTAGAGCATCTGCAGAGGGCAGGACAATCATCTCCAAGCAGCAGTTGCAGGGTATTTTTATCAGGGCGTGGTTTCAGGATGAGGTTTACAGCATTCATGGCAGTCACTTTTCTTTTCCTGGTGAAGCATTTGAAACAAAGTTGAAGTTGGGGAGGCCCCTGAGTAAAGGATTGGTGGGGAAGGAAAGGGGGGAGGTAAGGATAGGATTGGAAGTGGGTTAGAAGACTGACAGGCCAGTTCAATCAGGCACTGCAGAGGCTGAGAAATGAACTCCTTGCTGTGGTCAGTTGGTGCAAGTTTGCTTCCTTAGTGATTGAATAGAGCCGGAAGCTTAATGCTCAAAAGCAGCATCTACAGATTCGTCAAAGGGGTTTGGCTTGAGATGAACTCTTTGACTGGGATTTGCACAGAATTATTCAAGTTACAGGTGACAGACACCCAACTCAAACTGGAAATAAATGAAAAAGGGGAATTATTGACTCATGCAACTGGGAAGTGCAGAAGAATATGGGATACAGGTATAGATGGATCCAGGGGCCAGTGCCAGCTTGTCAAGGATCTGTCTCACTCTCCATATCTCAATCTATCAGCTGAGATGAGAAGACATGGTCTTTTCAGATGACATTAACAGACTCTGTTGGGGAGTGACTGGCTGAATGGGCCTGGGCCAATAGTCCCTCCCTGTCAGAAGCCCTTATAAAGGAGAAGAGATAGGTATTTGCTTATCCAGGGATGTTGAAGAAGAAGAGATGCAGAACAGGGAAGCGCATCTCAGATCCTCTTTGCCCACTTGGCCATGAAAATGAGGATAATTTTGGTGATTAACATGCTTCTCTTTACTTGTCTCATAGCGTCTGCACAAGTTGGAAAATATATGGAGCTCAAACCCAAATTTTCTAGGGACAGATAAGCTTCCTGGGCCCCTGGGGTGGTAGAGCTTCCTTTGACTCTGCGGCTGCTCCAGGAAGAGCTCTGTTCATCCTGGAGTCTGTCCTCCCACCGCCTTCCTTGCCTTTCAAGAGGGGACGGAGCTATTCTTTTGCAGGAAAATGAAAGACATGAGGTTTGGGTTTGGGCGGTTTTAGTGTGCAGTAGAGTCTGTACGTTTGGTTCAGGTCTTGCCAGGCACCCCATTTTTGCAGTCGGGGGATTAATAGTCTATTCATTGTCTGTGCAGGGCCTTGCTTCCGGTTGCAGAGTTCTCTTGTGCCCCTCCTCTGGGCTTGGCTGGAGGTCTTCCCCTCAACACGGAGCTCCCAGGAGCAGTAAGGAGGGCTCTCCTCTCACGCAGCCTCCTCATCTTCTGCCTGTGGCTAACACAGCTCTTTCCTTTTCTAGAAATTGGCATGACTGAGTCCTGGCTGCTCTCATGGTGGCTGCAAAAACTCTTTGCCCTCAATCTTCCTCTGCTTCTCCCTGCTTGAATGTCTCTTTGTCTCCCTTTCTGCCCTTGGAAGCCTTTCACCCTTTAAGGCTTAATTTCAAGTCTGATTTTTTTTCATAATCTGAACTTAAAGCATGTTTCTAATTTGTACTGTTTGACTCTTAATTTTCCAGATTGTTCTCTATGTGCATTCCCACCTCTGTTTTAAGCTGTTTTCTCTCATATGTGGAAACTAGTGTAAAATCTAGGACAGGATGACAGTCAGCTGAGTTTAAGTAATAAACTCACTATAGTTGAAACTCCACATAAGATGGGGGAACCATACCTAGGAAGGTAGGGGAAGAAGGAGGGAGGGATAAGGAGGAGCTATCAATACAACAGGGAATACTCAACTCCCATTAGAAGCCTAGCTGTACACAGACGACAGAGAAACTCAGAAATGTCAACAATTATTATACATATGTACGCTTATTTCAAACTACAGTATGGTGGGATTACAGAGGAGACATGAGCTCTTGGAATGGATGAAGTTGGGTAGATCTTGGTCTAGGACTGACCTCAACTTAGTATCTTACTATGGCAATATCCATGTATGCATGAATATGTAATAATAATTCCATCTAATATGTAAGTCTATGTTGAACTAATAAAAAAAAAAAAAACCTCCGGGAGGGCAGGTGTTGTGGTGGCTTCTCCCTCCTCTTCTCTCTACTCACCTGAACACTCACCTTAATGGCAGACATACAGGAGGGACAAAGAAGTATTTGTTCATCATGTTTTTTTCCCCAATAATGAGAATTGAACCCAGGGCACTGCTCTACCACTGAGTGACAGCCTCAGTCCTTTTTATTTGAGACAGGGTCTTGCTAAGTTGCTGAGGCTGGCCTTGAGCTTGCAATCCTCAGCCTCCTGAGTCACTGGAATTATGTCACTGCTCCTGGTACATCTACAGAACTCTTTATTGACAAGGACCCTAAAAAAGAATCTGAAGTATATAAGAAGATAGAGCAGCAATGCTAAGATAAAGGACTGGGCAGGACTCCCACCAACACGATCCTCTCCCTGCCTTATTGCTGGCCCCCTCTCTGTACTCCCATGTGTTCTACTCCAAAGCAGCGCTAGGGAGGCCTTGGGGACTGGCCCACAGTGGAGCTCACTATTTATCTATTGAGTTGGGGTGATCCATTGATGGGGATTTTCACCCACATAGTTTCTTCTTCTGCTTTAGTCGCTGGCATGGGTTTCTTGGGGAGCAGATGCATTCTGCCGAGTGGGGTCTCTAATTACAATGGGGTGTTTCCTTACCTGCTAATCATTCTAGACCAGGGGATGGCAAACTTTTTCTGTAAAGAGCTGACTCTTTTAAGCTTTGTGGGCCATATGGTCTCTGTCACAACTACTCAACTATGCTTTTGTAGCATGAAAGCAGCCAGAGACAATTCATAAATGAATAATATGGCTGTGTTCCAAAAAAACTTAACTTACCAAACAGGAGGCAGATCACATTTGGCCTATAGTCTGCTGATCCCTGGCCTGGACCAAGGATTTTGCTGGCTTCAGGGAAGGCCCTTTATGATGACCAGGAAAAGGAGACTAATATAGGTCAGGGTTATGTTGTAGGCATCTCCAACACTGGCCCTCTGTCTAGAATATCTCCGTTTGTGTTTGTTCCTGTAAGGTTCACGAGGGCAAAAGAAAGCTATTAAACCTCATTTGGAGGGTCTGTCATTCTGTGTTGTTCTCACAAGTCACTTCATTGGAACTTTTGTGCCCCTGTGTTGGCTGGCTGCTTCTAGGTTATAGGAACTACAACATAATTCCATCATCTAGGTGATGGGGGATTACAGGAAAGATGTACAAGGAGGAGAAAGAACAGAAGCCTCAGTAGCCACAGCTGGGCTCCACAGAGGACTAGAATATTGTTGATGACTATCTGGGATCTAGTAGGAAGGCATATAACTTAGTGACTACAACCCCATGTTCTGTAATGGAACTGCCTAGGGTTAAATTCCAGCTGTGCTACATATCAGCTGTATCACCTCTCTGGCCTCAGTTTCCCACCTCCTGTGTAATGGGGATAGTGATAGCACTGACTGCATAGGGGCCTTGGGGAGATTCAGAGGCCATGTGAGACAGAGCCTGACAGTGCCAGGCACAAAGCCATGCTCAACGAGTGCTGTCATCTGGGGGCCATGAATGATGTTGTTCTGAGTCCTAGGTGTTCACAGGTGCTCTGCTTTGCAGTGTAGGCCTGTTATTGTCCACTGTCACGCTGGGTAGTTGGATCGACAGCTTCACTCTTTTCTGCTCTGCTGCGTCTATAGTTACTTGCTGGTGATGGCTCCCTGTGTCTCTCAAGAGAGGATCTGATTGGCTCCACTGGGTGTTACCCAGTACTGAATGTCCAGTGGGCAGTTTTCACAGCAGGCTACCTCGTTAGATTCTTTGAGGCTGATGAAGGCATCCCTGTGTGGCCGGTTATGGTCAGGACAACCCACGAGTGAGGGCAGGAAGGGAGCTTCTGGGCTTCCCAATGTGATCCTCTCAGGGACTCTGTTCACCTCGGGGGCCCTGCCTGGGTTATATGAAGTTGTGCTCTGCTTGTGGGGCCCTCTTTCTATCTCACACCATAAGGATGGTGATGGTTTGGATCTGGTGTTCCAGATTCCCCCAAAGGCTCAAGTGTTGAAAGCTTGGTCCCCAGAGCAGCGATGTTCAGAGGTGGGGCTGTGGGAGGTGATTGGATCACGAGGGCGCTGACCTTGTCAGCGGATCCATCCACGGATAGATTCACAGTGGAATGGGCTATTGGAGGTGGTGGAAACCGTAGCGGGTGGGAACTAGTTGAAGAGAGTGGGTCCTTGGGGGCAAGCCATTAAGGAATTATATCATGTCCCTGGACCCCTCCTCATTCTTTCTGCTCCCTGATTGCCATGAGGCAAGCAGCTTTGCTCCACCGTGAAGTTCCGTCTCACCACCAGCTCGTCACACTGGAGCTAGCTGACCATGGATGGAAACCTCTGAGAGTGAACCAGAGCTAATATTTCCTCCTCTATTTTGATTTTCCCAAGCATTTTGTCACAGCAATGGAAAACTGACTAACACAAAGTTCCCTTCCTGGTTCTACTGGACTTCCTTTTCACTTTTCTTCTTACGATCTGGAGCAGAAATTAATTATCTATATTAGGAACTAGAAAATGTTGGTCTCAAAGCAAATTTTTTTTTCTGGAGGAGTGTACCCTTTATAGAAATGCCTCTAGAAAAATGAAATAAAGACAGAAGAGTGACTTTGACACCTTCTCAGGGGAGCCCAAGTTCTCTACCTGAGTATCCTTCCCCAAGACGGCCCTTCCTGAATTCAAATGGGAATAGGAGGTGAAAGGGAGTGCTTGGCAGAGCTGCACAGTCTACTCATTTTCAGAAAATATTCCTTTTGTGAATGCACAGAGGTACAGCAGCTATCTCATAGGTTTCCGCACTGGCCTCTTGGGTATCTTGTTGGGGACTGCGTCTTGAAAATCTGCTCTGAGACTCTTGGTAGACTTGAGGTAGGCTATCGGTTGAAGCTTCAGAATCCTGCCTTTTATTTCTTCAGCAAAATATCAGCCTCTTGACCTTTAGGTCCCAGTGCCGAGCCCAGCTCTGGATTTATCTACCCCACTGGGGCCAGATGCCTGACTTGTTAGCCATGCTGAATGGTTTTATTTGTTTTTGTTGTGCATTTTTATCATTTTTGTTCATGTGTCTGGAGGCTTTCCTTGGAAAATGATGGATGCGTTTTCATAAATCAAAAAATAAATGAGAAAGTATATAAAGGCAAAAAATAGACCCAGGCCTGGAATTTGCCACCAGGAGCTGCTAGCTATTTCCCAGGGAGAATGCACTTTTTGATTTTACAAGGTCAGATCCTGACTTACTTCACAGAACATGGTGTTTGGAGGATTTTCTAATAATAATAACCACAATAATCACAACGACATTTTCACCTGTTCCTGCTATGGTGCTGAATCCTTTTTATACATTATCCGATGAGCCAGATTCTATAATTACCCCATTGTACAGATGAGTAAAGAAAGATTCAAATGGTTTTGTAACTTAGCTAAATTCCCGTGGTTGGTAAGGAGTGGGATAGGAATGTGGGCTTCTCTTTCTCTTCACTGATACACTCCCATTTCAGTGCTTGCTGAAGGTGCTGAAGGGCTGTGGGTTGTGGCTAGTCCTGCCAGCTCTGCTGCAAAACAGGTGGCGGGGGGGAGGGTATAGGCAGCTCCCAGATTGGAGGGGGTGTTCATGGGCAGACTCTGTTCTCATGAGCTCTGTGCACAGACTGCCCCTGGGCCAGAACACCAGCCTTGCGGGTAGCACTTTGGGGTGGTTTCCCATGACTATTTCCCCGTATCGCCTTGGACAATGTCACTTTCTCCCCCAGTAGGGATCCCCCTCCCACACTCCGTGTTTCATTTCCTTGATCCACGACTCCCTTTCCTTCAGGGTATTCTCTAGGGGTCTGATACAAACCACTAGGCAACTGGTAAGAGTCCACATGCTTTTTCTACTGATCACAGCTTTGGTTATAAGTAATAGAACTAGGACCAGCTTACGAAGAAAGGAGTGAAGCTGGGCATGGTGGCTTGGGAGGCTGAGGCCGGAGGATCGTGAGTTCAAAGCCAGCCTCAGCAACTTAGTGTCATGCTAAGTAACTTAGCAAGCTCTTATCTCAAAATAAAAAAAAAAAATAATAAGGGCTGGGGATGTGGCTCAGTGGTTAAGTGCGCCTGGATTCAATCCCTGGTTAAAAAAAAAAGGAAAGAAAAATAAAAGAAGGAAGAAAGAATGGGATGTTCACTAGTTTAAATGACTGGCAGACGATGGTACAACTGTTCTTTTTCTTCTTGGGGAAGGATCCTTATTTCTCTGCTGAGTCCATGCCAGTCCTTTAGCCAATCAGAAGGATGAGGAACCTGACAGGTGGAGGCCACAAGCCCACTTCTCTGGCAGGGGGATGGATGACTATGATGGGTTGTGGAAATTACAGAATCAAAGTGAGGGAGTCAGATGCCCACAGAAAAGGAGGCTGCTGTTCCTGACTAGGGCATTTCTACTGCTTTCCTTCTATTCTCTGCCTCCTGCTATAGTTTTGATCTTGAATGTCTCTCAAGGGCCCAGGTGTTAAATCCTTGGTCACCAGCCTGTGCTGCAATTGGTAGGTGGTGTAACTTTGGGAGGTGGGGCCTAGTGGAAGCCCCTTCTCTTTGTCGTTCTCTGCTTCCTGCTCGCTGCCACGAGGAGCATAAGCCTCCTCCACCATATGCTCCCGCCATGATGCACTGTGCTGCTGCAGGTCCACAGGCAACAGGACCAAGTGACCATGGACTGCAGCTTTTGAAACTGTAAGCCAAGATAAACCTTTTCTCCTTTAAGTTGGTCATCTCAGGTACTTTGTCAAATTGATGGAAAGCTGACTAACACACCTCCTGTCTTTGTCTGGGCTACAATATGCCTGGCCCGAGGACTGTTTTGAATAGTAAAAACATACATAGTTTTGCAAAATGTTCTTTCCTAATTTTATAAGTATAAGTAGGCTAACTAGCTAAGCACTTGCAAGTTCTTCATTTGTGTGGCACCCTTTCAGAGTCCCAGGCAATGAGATAGGGCAACTGACCATCTTGACAAACTTCCAATTAGAAATTCCAAGATCCTGTCCTGGAGTTCTGGCAAAAACAAAACAAAACAAAAACAAAAACATCAAACACCCTCTTCTTCCTGACAGGAAAGATGAAAATTTGGTGACTTTCTAAGTAAATTATATTATAAAGCAATAACAATAACAACAAAAGAAAACCAGCTTTGAGTAACCACCATGCACCTGCGTGGTCAACGATTATTTCATGCTTCATTCCTGCTGATTCCACTACTCAATGGTCCCAGCTGCTCAGCTGTTCCCAAGAAGCAGTTCAGAACTTTGCCAGGTCCCCTCTTATAAGGTCCCAATTTGTTTCACACGGGTGATTTTTTCTCTGTAAGGTGTCATAGACTCTGAGGACAAGAAGTCTATCTTATGTTTCTCGTTGCCAGGCATGTGGTAGGTGTTGATAAGTCTTCTTTGGCTGGGGAGTTGTAATTGTGATCGTGTGTGTGTGTGTGTGTGTGTGTGTGTATGTGTGTGTTTTCAGGGTGGGGATGGGGTTGGCAACGGCAAGTAAGTGCTCTGAGATCCTTGTAGTTCTGAGCTGTCAGGACCCGCTTCAATTCTTGGGTGACGTGCAATTTTCTGTTTTCAACTGCCCCTTTCCTGTCATCGTGGGTCAACATGACAATTTTGCAGCTGTGCATTGGAAATGCCACTGTTGTCCATGGCAGCTTTGTATTTACATGGGACATAGCTGAGGCCAAACAGTTCTGGCACTTATTCAAACCCAGTTCCTACCAGTAACTTCCCGAGGTAAAAGAATGGTTATCATACCTGGGCTGATCTTTTGGTGTCTCTACAGCCACATTCCAGCCATGGCTAATTTTCTGCTCATTTGAAATTGATCTGTAGGTGGATGTCAGGGGGAGGGTGGGTGGGGAGAGTGAGGTGAGGCAGAGGGGAAGAGGAGAGATCTGCCCCCTGCTAACGCTATCGCCTGCTTTCTTCTGATGGGCCTTAGTGGGTTCATGGGATCTAATGTGGCCACATGAAAACAGGTCTCAGAAAAAGCACACTGTGGGTGTTTTGAGGCCTTTCCGTTGGGGAGGGTGGGAAAGCGGTGGTCACTGATGTTCTTAGCCGGGGCTGGGGGAAAGGGAAGTATATGTGAGTCTCTGATAATTCTCTTCTCTTTCTTCCCCTCATTTTTGTCCTTTAATAAATCACTCAGGACAATCTGCTTCTCTTTAGTGGTGTTTTTTCCTAGGGTTCAGCCTTTGTTTGAAATTCTAGAACAACAGCGTTGCAGTAAATATGGTCAACCTACGTGTAATTATGCTGGCATGTCAACTTTGCCCCTCAGAGTCGGGTCTGCTCTGGTTAACCAGAGGCCCCCCTGACTCAGAAACGAGACCTCCTGCAGGACCCTGTGGAGGGCTGACCCTGAGTCCTGCATCTGAAGGGGTGAGCGAGCCCATAATTACACTCATTGTTTAGGTTGGGGCACAGGAGGGTTTACATTAGAGACCTCAGCTGGCACACAGAGGGTGCCTATGGAAAAACTGCAGGGTCCTCCTCCTCTCCTGTTCCCATCCCAGCATGGCCTCTTCCAAGGGCTTTGGGTTTCACAGACGCCTTCCGAGGCTCCACTTTCTGACCACTCCTGATTAGAAGCTTGGATTCCTCCAATTTTAAGAGACATCTTAACCCTGTGGTTTGGACGTTGAGCCTCTCAGGAATCATAGAATGCAGGTCTTGGAAGGATCTAGAGGCAACGGTCTGGGCTGGTGTCTCGCAAACCTTAATGTCCACATGAGTCACCTGGAGATCTTGCTCTAATTCAGGTTTGAATACTGTGGTGCTGAAAAGTCTGCGTTGCTAGAAAGCTTCTTGGTAATGACCTGCAGTGGTCATTGGACTGCACTTGCAGTAGCAAGATCCTAAGCTGATTTCATTTTACAAAGACTGGAAGGGAGATTTGGAGAGCAGAGAGAACTTCCTGGGGAAGAGCAGAGACCTGAGCCTCTGTCTTGCCCATTGTGTTGTCACGGCATTACACTGGTACCGCTGGCAGGGATTGCGAGTGTCTCAGCAGAGAAAACCCTTCTGTAGGTATGGGATCTGGTGTCCTGGAGTCCACATCTAAAGCCCTGGAGCAGGTGACTTTCACAGATGCTCTGGAATAGATGTGGATTCTCAGACCTCTCAGGGAGAGCCCACACGCCTCAGCAGCTGGGAGTCTGAGTGGGAAGGGATCATGGTAGTTATTTCCTGGCTTCTTCAGAGGGGCAAGGGAAAGGAAGGCACACTGGGTGTGTTGTTGACTGAGAGATGTGTGCATTATCTAACCCCAGCCCACCGATGTGACAGGGCCAGTGGGAGACTTCCAGCAGGCAAACGAGATTTGTGGGAGAGGAGATGCATCCTCATGGAAGAGGGAATGAGTGTTTTTAGTATAAATCATAAGATCTCAGGCTCTTTCTTTGTTCTCACCTCCATGAGACCATGAGCAACTTTTCTACACCCTAAACCAGGAGTAGTGTGTTGCCTATCCAAACCCATGGGTTAGGCCACATGCTCTTCTGAAGTTGATTCTGACTCTAAAATTGAAGTTAACATTGTAGATTCTGTCTGCTATCTATCATCTGACATCTACCGGCTCATCGTCTCTTTTCTACCTTCACCTTTGTCAAGGTACTTCAGTATTATGTGTACAGCTGCGTAGTGAGGACTTGACCTTACCCAAGAGAGGTCTGGCCTTTGCCCTGAGCTCCTGGGAGACGATCTCTAGGCCCCTGCAATGTCCTGTATGGTAAGAATGTCTGTTTTTTCTGGTGACTTTGGCCACTGGACAGCCTAATAATGCTGTTTGTGATAGGTAATTTGTAATATACCATATCAGTTCTAAACTCCAGAGGAACTGGGGGGAAGGTATTGGCTTGAACCCCCACTCTAGGTTGGAGACTGAAAGTCAACCTTATGAGTATTATGTAGTTTAGCCCCAATAAAAACAAACAAACAAATGACCTCTGGACACCGAAGGCTTGGGTAAGCATCCCAGGTTAACAATCCTCTATGTTTCTTGTCGCACATTGTGATCAGGAGGAGGTGACACGCAGTTCCAGGGGGAGAGGAAAGCTTGATTTAGACCCCACTGGAACTCTGCCCTTTGAATCTCTTCCCTTTGCTGATTTAAATTTGTATTCTTTTGCTATCATGAAGTTAGTTCGAAGTATTATGTTTTCTTGAGATCTGTGGATCATTCTAGTGAATTATCAAACCCAAGTTATTTGTAGAGTGGATGGGAGACTAGTATATTTATTAAGAGTCTGGGCTTAGGAGAAGTATAGAACTGTAGATGGGGCCAGGCATCGCTACTTTCTGGTTGATTCTGGTTGATTTGTCATTCTACGTATATCTCTGAGATTCTGTTTCCCCATCTGTAAAATGTATTAACCTTGAAGGTGTGTTGAGAGGATGACAAGAAATCATGCAAGTGAAGCATAAGGCATAGAGGAAGCGTTCTATACATAATCACTGTAATTATCACTATTATTATTACTATGGCTTTGTTATTGGTATTATTTCCCTATTTAGTTACTTCTACATTTTATTAATATTTTGTCTTCTTCAGCCAGGTGTGGTGGTGCTATAATCCTAGCAACTTGGGAGGCTGAGGCAGGTGGATTGTAAATTTGAAGCCAGCCTTAGCAACTCAGTGAGGCCCTAGGCAACTTATTGAGACCCTGTCTCAAAATATAAAAGGGGCTAGGGATCTGGCTCAGAGGTGCAGTGTCCCTAGGTTCAATCCTCAGTACCAATAATAACAAAAATTTTTTTGTGTGTTTTTCAAATAAGTATTTGAGTGGCTTGTATAGATGGAAATATAGCCTGATAAAACAAACTTCCAAGAAGTAGAAAAAAGTATTGGGTGGTTGGCACTGAGGGCAGAGGAAGAAATGGGACAACTTGGAGTCTCTGGGAGGGTTGGGTCTGGCCGGGGGAAAGGTAGGAAGATTAGGCCTGGCCACCAAAGATTAGGAGAGGATCAGGAAGTTGGCTGAGAAGGGTTCTAGATATTGCCCTTCCAAGAAGATTTTTGTTTTGATGAGGAGGAGGAATCTTCTTATGAGCTAAAAGAATGAAACTATAGTGAAAAAGACATGGTGATAAGCTCCATTAGTAAACAGGGAGTGCAACTTAAATGACTCTTTTCCCAAACCCTCCAATCATCCTGGAGGAGAACTGCTTGCTATTCTCACTGAGCACTCCAGGGTCCACAGCTAGGGGCAGACCCCTGAATCAGATGCCCACCTCTGAATCCCAGCTCTGATACTGACTGGAATTTTCCTTAACCTCTCCAACATTTTAGTTTTCTTACCGGTAAGGTAGGGATAACAATAGTACCTATCTTCCTGGGTTCTTGGAAGGAACAAATAACTTAATAACATAAAGAGTCTTTAGATTTTGGTGGTCAATGGTATTTTAATACCAAAAATGGCAAATGAATAAAGGCTCCGTATTAGGGCAGTTCTGTCTTTTGATCACATAATGCTTGGATTGCACAAGTTGACCACTGGCATCTTGGGATCCCTCAGAGTTTAAACCAGTGGGCTGAGAGTCAGGCAGAACAGATAAAAACTTGGAAAACAATAGCTTTTTGTGATTCACCAAATCTGATTTACAGTTGGAATGTGCATGGCACAGATCCTGTTTGGTTAAATAATGGAAACCAACATTCTCATGCATTTGGCAATAATACATTTGAGGTACTGGGGATGAATAGTCCCTGGTTTGATGGTCTAGGTCAACATTTCCCAGCCTTGTCTTTGAACTTGACCTTTAAGGGCTGGATCTTGAACCGGAACAGAGTTGAAAGACCATAATGGAGAAAGCTGTGAGCTATGACTGAACTATGGGGCTTTGGAACAATCACAACTTTCGTGAGGCTCAGTTTTTCTATCTCTAAAATGAACTGCTTCCTTCATAGTGTTGCTATGAAGGTGGCCTTAATGAGATGATATATTTGCAATGATTTTGGAAATGATTAAGGATAGTTCAAGTGTTAATTATTGTTTTGTTTGTGAAACATGTTAACTTATGACATCGCTCCTAGAATGAGGCCCAGACAAATTCAATGCCTTGCCCAAGATGAATGAGAGGTTGCCAGGTGCCTTAGGGCCACTACTGAGTGGAACTCAGCAAGCATCTCCCACACTTGCCCAGCATGGGAGTTCGATTGCCTTCTGACCAGGAGCAGACACTTTCATTCAGCCCTTAGGTTTTTTTTTTTAAATTCAGAAATTTATTTGTTGAACAATCAAACAAGCTTCTAATGAAATTATATATATATATATATAAATTCTGAAAATTAGATTTACCGCCTAGACCATCCCCCAATTACCCACCCTTATCCCTCCCCACCTCCTTCCCAAAGCATCTCTACAAATGCCTTAGGTTGTATGACATTACACCTTATCCAGATCAAAAACATGATAATAGATCTCCTTTCTCAATGGCCAGGGTCTAGCTCCAACCTCCACAGTTGAGTGAAGACATTCGACCCTTTGTTCTCTGGGTTATGCTTATTTCTCTCAGCCTAATTTCTTCCATAGCCATCCATTTACCTTCAAAGGCTGCAATATCATTATTTCTAATTGCTGAGTAGAACTCCATGGTATATATGTACCACAGTTTTTGGATCCATTCATCCAGTGAGAGACATCTGGGTTGTTTCCATAATTTAGCTATCACAAATTGAGCTGCTATGAACATCGATTTTGTTGTGTCACGGTAATGTGCTGATTCTAAATCCCCTGGAAAAAAAATCCAGGAGTGGAATAGCAGGATCATATGGTGGGCTCATCCCTAGTATTTTGAGGATTCTCCACACTGCTTTCCAGAGGGGCTGTACCAGTCTGCAGCTCCACCAACAGTGTGCTAGTGTGCCTATCTCTCCACAGCCCCTCCAGCATCTATTATTGTTTATTTTTGTCATTTTTGCCAATCTGACTGTCGTGAGGTGATATCTTAATGTAGCTTTCATTTGCATTTCTCTGATTATTAGTGATTTAGAGCACTTTCTCATGTATTCATTGGCTTGATCAATGTCCTCTGTTGAGAAGCTTCTATTTAGCTCTTTGGCCCATTTATTAATTGGGTTGTTTGTGTTTTTGTAGTTGTGATTTTTGAGGATTTTGTAGATTCTGGATATGAGGCCCCTGTCAGAGGAATCACAGCCCATGATTTTCTCCAGTTTTGTAGGAAACCTCTTGACTCTTGATTATTCCCTTGGCAGTGCAAGAGCTTTTCAACTTTAAGTCATCCCAATCACTGATTTTTGACTTTACTTCCTTCACTTTAGGAGACATGTTGAGAGAGTCTTTGCCTACTCCCAAATGCTGAAGTGTTGGATTTAATTTGTCTTCCATCAGTTGCAAGGTAGCTGGTTTAATACCTAGCTCCTTGATCCATTTTGATTTGATTCTCATGGAAGGAGAAAGATATGGGCCTAATTTCAAATTTCTGCAAGTGGGTGTCCAGTTTGTCCAGCACCATTTGTTGAAAAGGCTGTCTCCCCTCCATGTAATATTTTGTCCCCCTTTGTCAAAAATCAGATGTTTAAAGATTTGAGGGTTTGTTTCCGGGTCTTCAATTCTATTCCATTGGTCTTCTTTCCTATCTTGATACCAGTACCATGCTGTCTTTGTTACTACAGCTCTATAGTTTTAGTTTTAGATCTGATATGGCAAAACCACCTGTTTCATCTTTCTTGCTTAGTAATGTTGGCAATTCTAGGTTTCTTATTGTTCCAAATGAATTTGAGAATTGCTTTTTCTTTGTCTGTAAAGAATGACATAGGTATCTTAATAGGGATTGCAATAAATTTATATAGAGCTTTTGATAGAATGGGCATTTTTATTATATTAATTCTGCCTAACCAAGAGCATGAGACATCTTTCCATCTTCTTAGGTCATCTTGGGTTTCATTCTTCAATGACTGATAATTTTCATTCTAGAGATCTTTGATTTCCCTTGTAAGGTTAATTACCAAGTATTTTATTCTTTTTGAAGATATTGTGAATGGGACTGATTTCCTGATTTCTTCATCAGTTCTATTATTATTAGTGTATAGGAAAGCTATTGATTTATGGATGTTGATCTTGTATCCTGCCACTTTGCTAAATCAGTTCAAGCAGTTTACTGATGGAGTTTTTTGGATCTTCCAGATCTAGGATCATGTCATCAGCAAAAAGGGAGAGTTTGAATTCCTCTCTTCCTATTTTTATCCCTTTGATTTCTTTCTCTTGCCTAATTGCTCCAGCTAGGGTCTCAAGAACAATATTGAATAAAAGTGGTGAGAGCTGACAGCTTTGTCTTGTTCCCGATTTTAGTGGAAATGCTTTCAGTTTTTCTCCGTTTGGTATTATATTAGCTGAGGGTTTAGCATATATAGCCTTTACATAGTTCAGAAATGTTCTTTTGATCCCTATCTTCTCTAGAGTTTTGAGCATAAAGGGGTGCTGGATTTTATCAAAGGCCTTTTCAGCATCCATTGAGATGATCATATGGTTTTTGTCCTTGATTCTGTTTAAGTGATGAATTACGTTAACTGTTTTGCATATGTTGAACCAGCCCTGCATACCTGGGATGAAGCCCATTGATCATGATGGATTATCTTCTTGATAAGTTTTTGAATACTGTTTGCTAGGACTTTATTAAGGATTTTTGCGTACAGGTTCATCAGGGTTACTGGTTTGTAGTTTTCTTTTTTTGATGTATCCTTATTGGGTTTTGGAATCAGAATTATGGTTGCTTCATAAAAAGTGGATGGGAGAGTTCCCTCCTTTTCAATTTCTTGAAATAACTTAATAAGGAGAGGTGTTAGTTCCTCCTCAAAAGTGTGGTAAAAATCAGTGGGGAAGCCATCAGGTCCTGGGCTTTTCTTCTTTGGTACACTTTTAATCGCAATATGGATTTCAGTGCCTGTGATTGGGTTGTTTAGGAATTCAATATCATCCTGTGTCAATTTTGGGATGTTGTGTGTGTCAAGAAATTTATCCGTTTCTTCCAAATTATCAAATTTGAAGGAGTATATGCTTTCAAAATATGATCTTATAGTTTGTTGGATTTCTGTGGGGTCAGTGGTGATCACTTCCTTTTCATTGGAGATTTTATTTATTTGCTTCATTTCTCTCCTTCTTTTAGTTAGATTTGCTATGGGTCTATCTATCTTGTTTATTTTTCAAAAGTGCCAGCTCTTTGTTTCATCAATTCTTTTTATTTATTTATTTTTTCAATTTCATTGATTTCAGCTCTGATCTTGATTATTTCCTGTCTTCTGGTGGTTTTGGGGTTAGATTGTTCTTCCTTTTGAAAGCCCATGGATTTTAATGTCTGCTTGGTTCAACTCTGAGGATCTGGCCTATGATTTGGGTTTGGTTCCATTATGTGTTCAATATCTTATTATTATTATTGGGTACCAGGGATTAAATCCAGGGATACTTAACTACAGAGCCACATCCCCAGTCCTTATTTTTTATGTTGAGACAGGGTCTTGCTGAATTCTTAGGGCCTTGCTAAATTGTGGAGGTTGACTTTGAGCTTGTGATCCTCCTGCCTCAGTCTCCTGTGTTGCTGAGAATACAGGCATGCACCACCATGCCCAGCAATATCTGATTTGTTTTTAAGTCAGTGTAAATCTCATTCTTTCATGAAATGAGTAGCCCTCATCCTGTCTGTCTCAATGGGAAGCTTGAAAATAAACACAACTAAGGGATTGAAAGTAAAAGCACTCATTTCGAGGCATTTCCATTGTGGACGAAGGGAGAGCATTACGAATAAGTGCACAGACTCCTGGGTCAGGTGGCTGTGCCTGACAGCTCTGCCTGGCTCCACCAGTCCACTTAACCTCTCAGGGCCTCAGTTTTCTCAGCTGTAAATCAGGGATTACAAAAGTAAATTGGGGTTGTCATCAGGATTAAATTACTAATAACTAAATAGCTTCAACAGGTGCATGGTCCAGGTGAGTGCTCTGTGGTTGTTAGCGCTCAAAGAGTTGGACATATCCTTTCTGTCCCCTTTGAATGCAAGATTCCTACAGGAGAAATTTGTGCAAAGATGTTTGAGACCTTCGGTTCCTGTTTTTCTGTAATATTTTCCTGTAAGTCACTAGCAAGGGATTAATTGGCCAAGCACCACCAATCTTTGTAAAAATGTGGAGAAAAAAGCCATTTAAAGATAAATTCCAAAGTAACAACTCTTCCTTCACCATCTCTTCCTAGAGTCTAAAAAAGCAGGTTTGCAATTATGAACTTATAAGCAAAAAGGCCTTTAATGGGTGAGTGAGCACATACAATACTTTGTTCCTGAGTTGTGACACTGAGGTCTCTGCCCATGTGTTAGCACAGATGGACACGGTTGTGCTACAAGGTTGAGCAGCGCGTTCCACCTTTCGTTATAAAGTCTGTCTTCCTACGTGCTGAAAGGGATGCTGTCTTTTCTCTGACCTGTGCTTCAGGGTTCATTGCAGGCAGGCAGCTTCCTATTTTCTATAATGGGAGCTTGAGACCCAGGGGTACATTTACTGACTGTCTTCAGCACAAGTACCAATAGCAGTTGCATTGTTTTGAGATAAGTAGGGACAATTTTGGAAACTTCTTGGTGGATAGAGATCCCACTTGAAGGAACTTCAGGATGGTTCTTGGGAAAGCAGTTTGGCCTGGTTAGGAAGGTTTAGTTGTTGTTCTTTGAGGTTGCTCGCAGGAAAATTCAACCAATGTAACCCATTGGACACAGCATCTCCCCAGTGCACCAACGCTGATGACTCACAGCATTCAGCTCAGATGCCCAGGGTCCCTGTTTTGTGTTGGAGCTGGGCATCCTAGCCAGGCTCAGAAGAGTGGAGAACAGAGTTGGGTGAGCAGGGTACCAGCAGCTTTGGGTCCATGTGGCTTCCAACTGTGGGAAAGGATTATGGGCTTGCTCCCTGGGGAAGGGAGTGGTTTTTGCCCGACACAGCAACTAGGTTTCCAAGAAAGCCCTTTCGTTGCTCTAGCCTCCCTCCTAGATCTGTTATTATTATTATTCATAAACAAAATAAAGTTGTGGTTTTCTCCCCTGTCTCCAAACACACAGGTGAAATGTGCCCAGAGCAATTCAATGCTCTGGACCAAAGAGGAGGGAAATGTCATCTTAGTCATTTCTTATTGGCAGCTGTAGTTGAGGTTGGATGGGTGCTGTTGTCCAAGTACTATGTAGCACAATATTCTTGGAAACTCTGGGAACATCAGGTCTGAGTCTTAGCGTTTCAGATGTAGGAGCTGTGTGAACGTTGGGGTGGTGGCCTTATTTCATCTGTTCACTCAACAAGTCCCCTTCCCCCATTTGTTTCTCATCCTTTCTAGAAGAGTTGCTATTTTCTGAAAGGATGTTTTGAAACAGCTGAGAACCCTGTAGTATATGCCCTGCTGGCTGCTCACTGCCCGCTTCAAGACCCGGATGCTCATTGCCCAGCTGCCGAGAGACTGTTGGCTGCTGACGGCTCGCAGCTGTACTTTCTTGGGAACCAGCCCTGGCAGAAGGAAGCAGCCCTACCCAATCTTACTCCCTCGCCCTGGGGACGACCTGCTTCCAATTAGCTGATGTGGGCACAGGAAAGCATACTCCCTGCCTGCTCTTGCAATGGTTCAGAAGGGTGTCCCAGCTCCAGAGCTCCCTGCAGGAGCTGCTGCAGCCTCTGCAAACTCACCCCAGTTCAGCTCCATACCTGCCCTGTCTGCTCTCCCCAAGAGTTCTCCCTGCTCAATTGACTCTTGTGGGACACTGGAGTAGCAGCACCAATCAGAATGCTGGAGGAACGGGGTGGGTGTTTGCTGAGACCTGGGGCAAATCCTTATCTGTCTCTCCTCCCACCCACTGCTGTTTTGGGGCTCAGCTGCATTAAGGAGTATAGCTGTATAAAGCAGAATGCGTGTTAATTTAAGATAATCATCGATGAAATATATGGTTTATTTGCTTTTAATGAGTTTTTCAAATAAACATCTTTCTGGAGGTCAAATACTATAGTGCAGCAGTACCAAGATGGATAGATGTGGATAAAAAGAGGCTACTTTGCTCTGGAACACTTTACCAAAATGTGTTTTTAGGAGCCATAAGCACAAAGGTGTTGCTTTGAAAAACAGCTATATTATATATTATATATATGTATGTATATATATATATATATACACACGTATATGTGTGTATGTGGTTGTGTCTGTATATGATTTACTTATTTGGGAAATAAAGCCTATAAATTTGGGCAAGGAATGCTATGAAAGTGAATTCTTAAATAGAAGAAAATAAATCATAAATTATATAATCATTAAGAACACTGACAAATGCCAAAAACATTCCGAAGTGTAGAAACTAATGCAATATTTTTACTCATTAATTGCCTGATATATTTCTGTGACACTTTTCCTTCTCTATTTTATGGCTCTGTACTCTTTGTTCACCTCTTCCTGTGACAACAATTTTGTAATGTTTTCAGAGAGAGAGCATATGGATGGTTTAGTCTTTCTCTCACATGGTTGATGGAAATTTATCTTTTATTCTAGATAATTAAGGCAATGTCAGCTTTGTTGTTGATTATTGGTAATGTTAGGTACATTTTTAGGATTGTTGACAAATTTGGGACAACTTCTATCAAGTTTCCTTTATAGGTAAGCTGTAAGTTTTCAGGATGTTTCAAATTTTCTGGTGCAGCAATTCATTTTCCCTGCACTTTAAATGGATGATGTTCATTAACCAGGTCTTGAAAGGTCCCCCTCTAGAGAGGGGCCTTGATACTTAAGGTTTATTCCCTCCAACGTAAATTTGCCTGATAGTAGACCTCCTCCTCCATCTCCCAAGTATTTTTTCTTTTATTTTTAAAGAGAGGGAGAGAATAAGAGAAAGAGAAAATCAATTTTATTTATTTATTCATCTGGTTTTGTGTCTCCAACACTTAGTTGTGTATGTGGTACTGGAATTCGAACTTAGGTCCTCGTACATGCCAGGCAAGCGCTCCAACTGCTGAGCTAACACTCCAGCCCCTCCCAAGTATTTCTTTAGAAAAATGTCAACCCTGAGGACAGGTTGAAAGACTCTAGGAAGCATTGGTGTACCATTTACCAGCATGCACCAATGAACATTCATCACTTTTGCTTCCCTCTCAATCTCAACCTCTTCTCTTTCCCCATTTACACACACACACACACATACACACACACACACACAAACACACACACTCATCACTCATATGAGTTCAGATTATATCGTCTAGTATCAAGGACATTTTCCCATGCAACCACAATACTGTTATCATCCCCCATATATTTAACATAGACATAATAATATTATCTAGTATTCATAATTCCCAACTGTCATCAAAAAGTTTTCTGCAACCTTTCTTTTCTTTTCCTCTTCCCTTTCTTTTTCTTTCCTTTCCTGGCTCTCCAGATTCTTTTGTCACCTAACTCATGGTCTTCAATTACTTCCTTGCTTTTGGTTCACAATGTTCCATGATCCTATTGGGGGGTTTGGACCTCAGATCTAGAATCAGCCATTTTCTGGATCAGGGATCTCCTTCCTCCAAATATGAAATCCTTACTAATATCTGGTGGATGTTGGGATGTCATACTGTGTAGGTGAACACCACCCTGTTGAATCTGGATCCTTTTCTTCCTTTCCTCTGTGAGCCAAGTCCTTGGGTTTGGTACTTCAGTATTAGGGAAGCCACGGATGCAGCCAATACCTGGGGACTCTTTGTCAGGTATTTAAGAGATACAGTTTGTTCCATGGGAAAAGGCTCAGTCTGCAGACCCCTGAGCTGGCTCTTATATATTCCTCCTGAAGCCAGGGAATGGAGTGAGGAGAGTAGATTAGAGAGACAAGCTGCAGGAAAGGAGGAAGAAAGTTCTGGAAACTTCATATCCAAGCACTCCCTCTCCTGCATAACGGCCAAGTCACTGTTTCAGGCGCTACACAGTGTCATGTCTCAATGCATTAGGATAATATGGTTGGATAACAGGGAAGGCATTCACATCTTTGTCTCTCTCTCAGCCTATGGTGGGACCCTGTGAAGAACAACTTGAAGCTTTGCCAAAGCCTTCAGTCAGGAGTTTGGACATTGTCCAGAAAGAGCAAAAAGTTTTACCTACAGCCCCTGGGAGGATAGTCTTAGAGACCAGAGAGCACACCTGAGTGGATGAGAGTCACAAGGCCTGGGTTCTGAGGGGGCAGCTAAGTGTGACAACCAGGGTTGCTTCCCTGGAGTCACTACAGAGTCACTAATAAGTTTCTTTGGAAAACAGTCCTTTGAAAGAGCTGGAGTGGAGCCGATTATGTGAATGTGGTACTACCTAGAAACCAGAGGGCCACACGAGCTGGCTGAGGAGGCGAGGAACCCTGGGGATGCCACCCCAGACATTAACTGGAATGCCCCAGGGATGGCCATGGTGGAACTGGTCACTACTGAGAACTTTCAGATACAGCATAGGAAGGCTTTCTCAGATGCTGTCATAGGTAGGAGCCTATGTTCACACCAAGGACTTAACAGGAAGTTCTTCCATAAGAAGCAGAATTTCCCATCTTTCTCTTTCCTGGGCAAGTGGCTGAGGAAGGAAGTTGGAAAAGCAGTTAACTTTTCTCCAGTGTGATCTTCTTACCTATAAACCAGGAGATCAGATGGCTTGTTTTCATGCTCTCACTTTCTCTCTCTCTCTTTTTTTTTTTTAAATCTGCAAAATGATGCCTTCTGTGGAATTCTAGTTAGGCAAAAGTATAGCTGCTCCCTTTGAAATGGAAGTTGGGGCCCCAAAGTCTTCCCAGAAGCCCTATCCCTCACCTTCCTCCACCCTTAATGTCCCCCAAAGAGTGTGATTTTCTACAAACAGATTCCATCTGGGATAGAAAACAAACAAAACAAAACAAAACAAAACCCCCCAAATACAAAGGTCTGAAAAGTTTTCCTCATCTTAAACATGCAAATCTAGGCAGATATTGGATTATTTGGACTCTTACATGGTCTAAGTCTATCTGTGCTGGTTAGGAGGTGTCAGAAGTGACTTTAGTGCCATTCATTCAGAGAGTTGGTAAAGAGGGCCATTGAAGGACCCTGGAATCACCAGGACTCTGATCAGAACTAAGTGGACTGGGTAAACCTTTGTTCTCTGACTGTGGGCCTTGATTGTGGGAAGCCAATAGAGCCACTGTGTCTGAATGTGTCCCCCATGCCTGCTAAAAGCTTCATAATTCCTGTTCTGCTACCACAGGTCTACGTAGGTTTCCTAGAAAATATAAGCAAGTCTGGTACTTTTGAGAAATTCTTTCCTATCCAATTCTTATTTTAGAAGAGGATCCATTCATTCTATTTTCGCAGAAGATCCATAAGGATGCTAGATAGGACCTTACATTTCTGGAAGACTTTAACTTTCAAAAACATGCCATCATCTCATTTGATCCTCAACAAATCAGAAAAACAGGCAGGATAGGAATTAGACTCATTTTTCAGAAATTTAAGAGAGGCAAGAGAATTGCTAACACATGACTGGCACCTGTGATCCTGGGACAGGATTTTTTGATGCTGCTAAGCCAGACCCAGCTGGCTAGTACGGTCTAGATAGTGGGTCTAGTGCAGGTGCTTAGAAAAGGGGTTTGTTGCTGTGGTTTCTGTTGGAGAAGGGTAGCCACAGCCGTTATTGAAGGTGGAATTTTGAGTCCTTACCAGTTCCGCTAGTGCCTGCCCCTGGTTCCAAACTGTCCTGTGCAGCTTGGGATGCACCAGGGAGGTGGTACCTATCCCCTATCCTGCCTATATTCCACTTGTAGTTGCTTTTGTTGAAGCTCCCTGAGGCAGCAGGATGTGGCAAGAGGCTATGGATCTGAATATGACTCCTAACTCTGCTGCCAATGGATCATGTGTCCTGAGCAACTTTGGGAATCTCAGGGTTTATTGGACTAAATCGGTGCTTCTCAAAGTGCAGTGATGGGTCCACTTTTGGCATAGTCATGTGTGTGTGTCTGTGTGTGTGTGTGTGTGTGTGTATGTAAGTATGTATTTTCCAGGCTTCCCCCCAGCCACTGCATCTGAATCTCTGGGCTGGGTCCCCATCTCCTTTGGTGATTCAGTTTGGCCACCACTAGGCTAGAGACTCCTTGAGAGTCCTTCCAATTTGATTCCTCCTTTCAGAATAACCCTCAAGCTTGAGTCTGGGTTGCCTAGAGTTTCCGTAGCGGGTGTTGGCACTTGATTTAACTGTAAATTGTAAGTTTCAGGCAGACTTGTCAAAGCCTGAGTGTCCAAAGGGCACGTCACCGAGTAGGTGGTACAGGTCCAAAATAGAAGGTAATCTCTGAGCTGGCGTCTGGAAATGATGTCAGTTTCTAAACTCTGCTCATGCCAAGCAAACGTTAGGAGGATGGTCTTGCCTCTGAATAAAGGCAGAATAAATCACACTCCTAGGGAAATAACTTTTTTTTTTCTTTTCTTCCTCCTTCTGCAAAGCTCTCCATGATTCAAGTTTGTTTGGATCTTTCACTCAGGGGGAGAAGTCCATCCTCCTTCCATTTCCCTGAGAAGAACATGGCTGGATCAAACTTACACCATTGACCACAGAAGTGAGACCAACAGCACCAAGATGAGGAAGAGGCCAGCAAAAGAGTCACATTTATAGAGAAATTGTTCTGTGTGCTCCTAAAAAGTCTTAAAAGATTTCACACTTTATAAGATCTGGGATCTAAATTGAATATGATGTTGTCTTATACTCAGATTGCATATAAAAGTAGCTGTAATAGCTTAAAGAGCTAGTCTTAAGAATAGACTTCTGGACCAATATTAGATGGCTTCTGCTTATGAACTTGAATTTGGATGTTTTAATATACCAGGGTTGATAAAGTCATCAAATGTGTCATGGAAAGAAGCAAATTCCTAAGAGGAGGTATTGTCTTAAAATTCTTGGCAATTACAGCTTATATGGAACTTAAGTTCTACTCACCCAAGACTACAGAAGGGGTGGTTTTTAAGTACAGAAATGAATGACCCAACAAATTTGTAGTCAAGTGAGTGGGACATCTTTCTGGAAAAACTTTTGGTTACTCAAGTCTCCTTGTTTAATTTAGACATTTACCTGTTAACAAATGCCTGTAAAATTATTGCCAGTTGCCATGAAGTAAATTTTAGGTACACTTTTTTTTTTCTTGTGGGACTCATGGAATGGGTTCTGTTCAAGAATGGGCATGATCCATCTGAATAATAGGAGGTGTCCTTTGGAATAAGGAAATAAAACTGTCCCCTACCGATGTTCTTTTAATTTTTTTTTTTTTTTTTTTGGTACCAGGGATTGAACCCAGTGGTGCTTAACCACTGAGCCACATCCCCAGACCATTTTTTATATTTTATTTTGAGACAAGTTCTCCCCAAGTTACTTAGGTCTTTGCTTAAGTTGCTGAGACTGTCTTTGAACTTGTGATCCTTCTTCCTCAGCCTCCTGAGCCACTGGGATTACAGGCGTGCACCACCATGCCAAGCTTCAGTGTTCTTTAAAAATTTTTTTTATGAACACATGCTAGTTGTATATATTAACGGGGTTGGGTGCAATATTTCCATACATGAATACAGTGTTGCACTGATTAAATTCAGCCACGCTTTCCCCACTCTCCCACCCTTCCCAATCTCTAGAAATCACAATTCTATTTTCAGGTTGACTTTTTATAGCTTCTACATATGAGAGAGAACATGCGGTTCTTGTCTTTGTATGTCTGGCTTATTTCTCTTAACATAATGTCTTTCAGTTCCATCCATTTTACTGTAGAGGACAGGATTTCATTCCTCTTTAAGGCTGAATAATACTCTATAGTATACATATATACACCACCTTTTCTGGATCTATTCATCTGTTGTTGGGTACCTCTGCCGGTTCCACATCTTAGCTACTGTGTAATTCCTCTCCCCAGTGTTCTCATTCTTTTATTCTCATGCTTCTTAATTCCCCCAGAGATCACAGAAAGTGGAGCCAGGGCCAAAGCTGCAAGGTATTTCAATATCCTGGGGATACTCAAAAAGACTGAGAAGATGCGACTTTATTTTAAATCGTTAGGCTGCTTTCGCAGCCCCTCGTTTCTCCTGTGTGGCCATTCCACTAACTACCCGTGAGCAGTTTTACTGCATCAGCAACCCAGGAGTCAGCCAACTGGACAGCCTGCCCGGATGCGGAGGAAGCTGTCTGACCCTCTGTTCCTTAGGTTCAGCTGCTGCTGTCTCCTCTCATCCAGTGATACTGAAACTGTTCAGGTAAAATGAAAGTATCTGGAAGGAGGCCTGGAACTCTTTGTCAGGCCTGGAGCCAATGTCATTCTGCAGAAGGGGGGACACTGGTGTGTGCAGTAGTGTGGGGAGGTGTTTGTCCTGTGAGCATTGCTGTCTCCAGGCCAAGCCTCTTAATTTGGGTTTACTACCGTTAGAATATTTTGCATATTGCTGTTCTTTATTTCAAAATTATAGCTCCCTTAACAAATAATAGTTATTTTAAAAGTTTCTGGGTTTTCCATTGGTTTTTCGAAATGAAAGAAAAAAATACACATAATATTATTAAGAGTTTGAGAAATAAATATAAGGGAAAATATTCACAATTCCTAACACAATTATTGTTCTGTTTATTCCCTTCCAGTTCTTTTTATTGTTTTAAATAAGTGTGCTTTTATTGAAATCACCATGCAATGCAATTTCTACTTCTTTCCTCACCAAGCACGTGCCATTTGCATTTTCCATGGTGCTATGGCCTTTACCCTCTAATAGCAGCACGAGGGCCCATCGCTATGTGTCATAATTTACTTAACCATTTACCTACTGTTATCATTTTGATTGCTTCCAATTTCCCACTGTTACAAATTGTATTGTTTTGGGCATCTTTGTGAATATTGTTTTCCCATATTTGCATTATTTGGTGCATTTTTAAAAAGCGTCATTCAGGAGCTCAACAGTGGGCATTACATTTGACGATAATGAGAAAATGGGGCACTAGTTAACAATTACACTGGGAAAACGTGGCATTATTTGACGATTTGTTGAAATTATTTTTGATAGGTCTTCACTCTAATAAATTGAGGAACATGTAGCACAAAGGCATCAGCACACTCACAGGTGTTCAGGCACCTTAAGTCCCTCTGATTCAATCATTTGCAGGACATGGGGTGTTGTTGGGACTCTTCTGTCCTTGGTGGCTGGCATGATTAAGTACTTTGGTGCTGGTCTTTGTTGCCTGACTGCAATTTCAATGCTATATGCAGATGCATAAGAGCTATGTGTAAGAATAAAACTTAGAAAATCATCACATTCTGTGGTCAGCATCCTCCAGGAAGGACACCAGTGAAAACCTACTTACCTGAACTTGCCTCAAGTGGTGGGTTTGTGGCTGTAAGTACAATACCACTTTCGTCTTCTTCCATGTCAGCAATATGATGCCCAGTGAGAACCCAGATGAAGACTGCAATCCTCTGCTTCACATTCCTGAGGCTCTGATGAACTGGTCACTCATGTGCAAGCACAGGTTTCTAAATGACCTTCTTTTCTTAGGGTTGCCAAGGTTTTATTTCATGAAATATGCTTTAGACTAACTTGAACACCTTTTGGCTTTCTTTCTACTTTTTTTTTTTTCAGTTGAACTTCATTCCCTCAGAGTGGATCTGAAAGGGTGAGTTTGGGGAGGCTGGGAACTAGGGTGCCCAGTAGTGGGTCTTCAGGAGCTAATAGCAGAGAAGAAAAATAAGCATTGCATTTTTTAAATGGGGGAAAAATCAGGAAAAAGGCATGCATAAAGGATTTATCCTTTCCATGAAAACATTGATTAATGAAATCTAGTATGAACGGGTGTCATGCCCTTTAAATATTAGATTTCATTACTTAGTGGATGGTAGGCTTCTGAAAGGGAATCCTTGGCCTCTGCTGTCTCTTTATGGACACAAATGTTTCATGCCATTGCAGTGATCAAAGATGCAAATGCCTGCAGTAACCGAATCACTGGACAGGGTGAAACATTGTGCTGGACAGATGTGTTGTCAGGAAAGGGCTTTCACTGATAAAAGGGACAGCTGCCCTCGGGATGGGGATGGGGGGAGAGGGGAGCCAAGCAAGAGGGAAGGAAGTATGCAAGGGAAGGTGACCCAACCACATGAAGCCAGTCCCCCGGGCCCCCAGCTGGGAAACTCCACCAGCTTGCTAGCTCTTCCGGTTCTAGCTGAGCTGGCCAGACATCTGGCCTCTGTTCTAATTAAAGTGGGCAACCAATTTGGTGGCTGCAGTGAAGAAAACGGCAGTGAGATCTTGATGGCTGCTGGGTCATAATAAGGCCCCATAAGATTGAGGCTTTGCCAAATTATTTCCATCTCCTAAGGGCCATTCAATTCAATTCCACTTAGATTTATTGAGTGCCAGCTATATACAAAGCCCAGACCCTAGGCCTCAGGAAGCCCCTACCTACTGGGCAATGCAGACAAGAGGATAGCTGACTGTGGCATTAAAGGCTGTGGTAGAGGTCCATACAGAGTTCTATAGTTGTGTAGCAGAGGGATGAACTTATTGAGTGAATCTGGGAAGGCTCCGTGGTGGAGTTGGCACTGGCTCCTAGTCATGAATTCTAAAGTCAGCTTCTAAATGAACATTTTGGAGGTACATCGTTAGCAGAGAAACAAATTCTCCGAATGCAATTTCCCACTTGGAATTCTATGGTTTCTTTATGGAACTGAGATAAGAAGCTCATTCTAATGCAGTCATAGAATGTCCCACCTGCTTGGGTGGCAGCTCAGGCCCTGTTGCCACAAAGACGAGGACTTATACAGATGGAACAAACTGGGAGCCTGACTTTTCACCTTCCCTGAATTGTTGGAGAAGGATCAGTTTGGCCAATAGCTGGCGTATGTTTCTGGTCCAATTGGTGCATATGGTAACCTGTTCCTATCAGGAACACTTAGTCCCAATATACCCAAGTTCTATCCTGCTAGGTATATTAACCTGCACTTGGCTCTGTTGATGGCTTTGGCTACGGGCAAAATGAGGGCGCCCATCTCCATGCCAGTTGGAGCTTTTCCTTAACCATTTTCTTTCCCTTCAGTGCCCCCTCCCCTCTGATGCTCCTCTACCATGCCCCTCTTCTCTAAATCCTCTCCAAGTGCAAAATGTTTGCTTGGCGAGGAGGGGCCAGGGATTGAAAAAAAAATTCCTGATTTTATCTTTGTTACTGAAGGCAAAAATGATCGGCTATGTATATTTTATGAGAGAATGTATTTTGTTTATAGCTCTACAGTCAGCCCTCCCTTTCCAGCCCCTAATAAGCTCATGTCAGAACTCTGAAGCAAGTTTGCTGTAATGGTAGCCTAAAGGACATATTTTGTAAAAATGAAAAATGAACATATTATTTATATATCAATAGTGTAAAAAGCATTGATCAATGCAAGCAGCCTGAACCTCTATTTCCCCTCCAACCTTTCTTTGCCTTCTCCTGTGTCCCCCCCTCCCTTCTTGCCCCAGGTGCCCGTGGCACTCCCACCATTTAGAAAGAGAGTTCTAGCCTGTCCTGGTCAGTTTGTGCTGGGATTTGGTCTTTAATATGGAGCCTTCAACGGCTAAGTCTCCAAAATGACTCTCTGACAGCCAGCCATTAATTACCATCATCCGCATCTAATTCATTCATCCCTCTCCCTCTCATGTAGAGGGACAGCTAGGGCTGAGGGCACTCAGGGAAATGTAGGCACGATTCCATGTTCTTTATGCAGAGAGGCCTGCCGGAGACTTTGTTGGATGCAGGGGCTTTAATTGAATTGGCTTGCCAATAAAGCTGTTGTCATTCAGTAAGCGAATTTGTTGTACTACTCGAACCACAGCTGCTGCAGACAGCCTGGAATTTCCTGAAGGCAAGCCAGGCCCTCGGCTTGCCTGGGTTCAGCCTTCTCGATTGATCCCGGAGGCCATGCAGAGGGTCCCCCTTCACAGCTTGGTGCTGGCACCCATTTGATTGCCAATGAGTTGAGCCCAGAGCGGAATTCAGCAGGAGTCTCTCGAGCCAGTGGGCTGTGAGCTCCAAGGATGATATAGGGAAGAGGGAACCCATAGGAATGTTGGGCCTGCTACTTGTCGGACAGGCAAGCCTCACCTACCACAACTGGGTTTTTTTTTTTTTTCAATTTCCAGACAGATGCTGCCCTCAGCTCCATGGAGCTAGTCATAAGAGAATATCACTTCCCATTGTAAAAAAGAAATTGAGAATATGACAGTTAATATATTTGTAGAGCCTTGTTTAAGAGGTCGAGCAGTATTGAGAAAATACAGCAGCATTAGAACTGGCATTTGTTACTGAGAGATCGTTGGGCCAGAAATGTTCTACTTCTCCCCACAGTTTATAAAACATGGCAAGATTGGCAGGCTGTGTGATTTATGATGGCTTTAAAGTAACATCAAGATTAAGGAAAGTTTTTCAAGAGACTGCAGGGCCATTTTTATTTTCTGCATCCAAGCACACAAACGTGGTGGGCTCCAGTGAGTGAGAACAGGACCGGGAAGCAGATTTTCAGATTTTTGGTGTCTTTACACTTTGAATAAGTGGGAATCTCTCCTGGAGTGTTTCATTCAAGGGACTTCTCCTCTGGTAATCTGGAATTGTCTGACCAGCCCCCAAACCTATTCAGGAAGTCTCCTCTTCAATTGTGTGGAGGGATCATGGAACAGAATGGTGACTGGTCTGTTTTCAATTATTCAGGGGTGGAGGATTTTCCAGCCCTTGACACCTGTTCTCCATGGTCCACCCACCTTTCGGATGCTTTGTTGCTCCCTTCACTGGGAAGCTGGAGAAAAAAGGACTGTGTAAGTCAAATGTAGTTTTGCTTGAATCCTGAAAAATCTCACAATTGGGAGACACTTTAAGCCTATGTGTTGGCCCAGTTTTTGACTTGATGAGTGATAGTTGAATTGATACATCACACACATGGCTGGAAATTTGTAAGGAAAAGAGGTGCTGGAAGTAACAGGGGAAAGAGGCTGTGGGACTTGGTATCAGAATGAGCATGTGCCTGGAGTGGGGGGGTGGAGAGGGAGAGAGACAGGGAGACAGAGGGAGAGAGACAGGGAGAGAGAGGGAAAGAGACAGGGAGACAGAGGGAGAGAGACAGGGAGACAGAGGGAGAGCAACAGGGAGAGAGAGGGAGAGAGACAGGGAGAGAGAGGGAGAGCAACAGGGAGAGAGAGAGAGAGACAGGCACACACAGAGAGAAGAGAGGGAGTGAGGAAGAGAGAGAGAGAGAGAGAGAGAGAGAGAGATGCTTTGATGCTTGACTTGGGAGGGATGTAGAGAAAATGATGTTCTTTACTCTAATTCGTAGATCTGTTGACCCCATTTTCCTGATGTACAGTCTTGCCCTTGCAGACTCTTCTCACAAATCAAATCATGACAGAAGATGTGACCAGTGTAATAGACTAATCACTGCTGTGCTTCAAGAAGGTAGACTGAGCCACAACTCAGGTGCAAGGTCCTTCTTCTGAAGTTTCGGGCTTAGATTATTTTTCCATTTTTCCCCACGTGGCACGTTTTTAAACTCAGGGCCAGATTTAAGTTACATGAGTTGATAGTGAGGTCCTGTCCAATGAGAAGTTCATCTGTCCAAGTCCCAGGTGTTCTGAAATAGTGAGAAAAGACCCTCCCCCATACAATTAGAGCCTCTCCTCTGATTGGCATAAATCCGTGAAGGATTTTGGTGGCCATTGTTCTCCATCCTGCTCCCCAACTCTGGCCTCTTCTTGGGCTTCTTGTCCTATTTTGTCTGGACTTTGCATTCTTCCTACTCTTCCCACCCCCCTCTCCTCTGGCCTGCTCCTCCTCTTTCTCCTATATCTCTGACTCTTGTCCTCCTGGTCTCATCTCTGCATATATCAAATGATATCATCATCATAATGTTGACTTCAGATTTGTCTGGTCTGTACACAGGTATTCTTAACCTGCTCCCCTAAATGGTTGTTCTTCCTTCACTTTGGTGGGCTTCGTGCAGGTGTGGCTCGGTGAAGGGTCTCTGCTTTCCACTCCCCGTCATCTCAGGTGGAAGCCATAGATCTGTGTTGAACTTCCTAAGGCCATAAATTCAGGGAAAGCCAGCTGAGACCAAGGTATAATATTATTCAATTTGGGTTTCTGCTTTTCATAACGAGCGCCTTTCTGTACATCTCTTTGATGAGTGGAATTAACATCTCCACGTGAACTGGAAATGCTAAGTTGATGATAGTCCCTTGAGGATTTTGCTTCTTGCTCTGACACCTTTGGTGACTTCATTAGAATTTAGGGTGTATTAAGGGATCATGCAGTGGGGCTTATATGTAGAAGGGTCTCAAGGTGATCGGGGAGCCTGTTCCCTAGCCAAGTTCTGACGGTCCCTAGGGGAAAAAACTTTGCACAAGCCAAATGAGCACAGTTCAGTGTGAAGGCTGGTGATAGAACAGCCTAACACTAATCATTTTCTAGCAGAGGCTCAGTGATTGTTGAAGAGGTTCTTGGAAAAAGTACAATTGCTATCTTTTTTTTTTTTCTTTCTTTTGGTCTCCCCCTACTTTGGTAACTACTATTTTTTCACTTCTCTTTCCAAGATTCAGAATTTTACTTAGGCTTCCTTTTTTTTTGTCTCAAACTGGGGTCTGTGAGTGAGGCGATGGTGTGTTGGGTGAACCCTGGGGCAATTTACAAACATGACAATTTTCCTGTTTTACTTAAGGATTTTTGAGAAAAATTTAATCCATGGAAGGATTATCATTACATTATGAAGTTGAATACAAAATTGGCACTAATTTAGAATGCAGTCAGGATATTTCTAACTCCTGTGGGGATCTCCACTTCTGCCTATCTTAGGTCCTGCAGAAGTGTGCTCTGGTTCATCCTAGCAGGCGGGGTTGGAAGTTGTAAGACCCTTGACCCACTTGCCCTGTTGGGTTTCTTATTAGAGTTGAGACAGATTGGTCTGTCTGATAGTGACTCTCCACCTCTCGATAGCATGGATTTTATCGTACATGTGAGGTCAAATTCAGTCATCCCTAATGGCTTTAGATATTAGTAGTTTTGTTACCTGTGATGTTGGGAGGGCAAAAGACTTGGGTCAATTTTAACCCTTATGGGTTATAAAAGTGATTATATGACTGTAGTCAACCCATGGTCTTTTGGGGCCTTGTTACTTGAGTATAACGAGCTTCTTATGGCCCAAATTCTACTTACCTGCTTTCAGGCATTTCTCCACTCATTAGGTGATTTGTCATGAGTTGGGAAGCTAACTAGGATCCCAAGCACTAAACCTAGATCAGGCTCAGGGTTAGGTATCCAGACTGGCGCTCTTGGCAAAGACATCTTATTGATTTCCACAGGGCCTTGACCTCATGCTCTAGGTGATACTCCTGTTCCTGTTGGTTCCCAAAGTCCTGACCACAAAGCAGCCCCAAACTTTCATCTGGTCACATTTTCCTTTCAAGAGAAGAAGCTGTCCAGGTCTTTAAGGAAGAGCAGACAAAGGGAAATTTCTATTTGAGGCTGGAGTGAAATGGTCTAAGATGCCCACACTTGGACAACCACAAAGGTTCTGGTCCCAGGTTCACCTTGTCCCTCAGTGGTATGGGGAGTGCTGAGAGAGAGAAATAGACATAGATGAAGCCCTAAACAGCACCTGCCCCAGGCATCCACAATTCCTCACCCCTCTCTTTTCACAGGGAGAACCATGGTGGGGGGGGGGGGAGAATTAGGTAAGGGGCAGGATGGCGGAAGGAAGGGAAGCTTGATGTCTAGTAGTTCCAGGTGACTCCCGATGGCTGAGAGTGGGGCTAACATTTTGTTTTCTATCAGAAGAAAGTCATCACTGAAAGGCAGTGATTTTATAAGCAATGCCTCTGTTTTATTTATTTATTTTTAAATTGTGGCTCTCTTTCAGTTTCTGAAGTGTTGCAAAATCATTCCATGTGGTGGGAGATGAGCTTTTGTCTCAAGGTGGCACAGGATTGCCTCTGCACTTTCCTGATGAGCCTGGAACTGATATTTGCTTGGTCCCCAAGGGAAGCGTTTACTCAGCAGATCAGTGGTGTGAAGAAGCCTGCAGGAGGGATGTTCATCTACCTGAGGACAAACTGCTTTCTAGCACTTCAGCATTGCCACTTACATATAATTTTAATGTGTTAATGGCAAGTGGTTACTACTTGAAAGAAATAAAATAACCTTTACTATCCCTTAGTTGAGACATCTCACTAATCTGGACTTGCCAGGTGCTCTGAATTACAGAGGTGAGGCTGGAACGTTCTCTGAGATTTTTGGCACTGAGGGTATGTAGGAGCAATCTATCATTTCTTTAGAGGAAAAATAAATGATGACATTCTGTTTTGGGTCTCAAGGCCACATGACTGAGAACATAAAGGAGACAACTGTGATATGCTTTTGTAATGAGGGCAGAGATATCAAGGGAAACCAACCTTCTAGGAAGAAAGCAATACTCTGTCAGGCGCAGTGGACTTAAGACCTTCTCCTTTCTTGGAATAATGTCCTTAAAAATAACCAAATTTTTCATTAAATAGAAAAATGTTCACACCTTCCTCCCCATTCGATATGAATTGTGGTCATTGGGCACAGGGCACTAGCAAGCCATATTGATTTTGGAAATTAAAATGGGAATGTTTGAGAACGTTTTCAAAGAATTATATGGAATTTTAGCCATCTGAATGGTTTTCTTTTTAGGGTCAGTGAGAGTATTCTTGCTAAAATGTAGCCATTGCTTTGGAAATAGTTTCCTTAATGTCTTTCCTGTCGCCCCTGCTGGGCTTGTGAAGGAAATGTAAACCAACATACAATATGTGTGTTTATTTTCATGTCCCATTTTATGGGAAATTGGATGGGATATTCCACTGAGGCTTCAGCTATGATCTGTTGACAATACAGGGGAAGCAGGGCAGACTACTGCTGGAAGACTTTGCAGGGGGAAGATGGTTTCTGCAACCTTTGAGAGCCATGGGGAAGAGCCGGGCTGCCAGCAGGAGTTCCGTTACTTGGGGGCAAGGAGACAGATGGTCCATAAGGAAACCTGCTGGCCACCTGCTGGCCAATTGTGATCTATTAAATGACATCGTCACCAACCAACCCCAGTTGCCAGCACAGTAGGTCTGTTGTGCCTCTCCTTATCTTGTGGAATGTCATGTCTGGTTACCTTGTGGTCTTCCTGCCTCTGCTGGCTGCAGGAAACTCCCAAACCGGAGCCCCGAAGGGATCATTAGCTTGGTGGAGGGCAGAGTTACCCTGAGGATCCCTGAAGGCCCGAAGGAGCTATAGACAGTCACACCTGTCATATTCTGGCCATGTGCAGGTGGTAGGTAGTTAAACCAAACTTTTCCTGGGATCCTACTGGAAAAGCAATTTAAAAAATGTCTGGGTAGCATGGGGCCTGAGCAGGGTGTGTGTTTCCTGCAGACTTTGAAATCTCAGTCTTAGGCCCATCTGCAAGACAGCGGTAGGTGTCAGTGAGAGCATAAGTTTTTTCTTGCAGGAGAAAGGAGTTAGTATGTTTGCATTTTAAGCTCATAAACAGCTGCAGCCCAGGCCATCGTCGCAAGCGTGGTGGAGGAGCTGAGGACTGCCATTTGCCAGAGCACCATGGAATCTCCAAGTCGTGGGCTGAAATGCTGTATAAACTTCCAATTTGATTAGGACTTTGCTTTGTGTTTCTAAACAAGGAAATTGAGAAGTGTCAAATTAATTTTGTAGTCTTGGTCACTTTTTAATTCCAGTTGGCCTTCCCAGCCTAGATTTGTGCAAATACTGATTCCAGGAAATAGTTGAAGTACTAAACTTGGTAAATAAATGTGTTTATTTTACAAATGGATTCAAGATGAAACACCCAGCACTTCTCCAGGGCATTTCTGTCCCTGCCTGTTCATTTTAGCAGCTTGACCAAACTAATTCCCTTCCCTTCGTGTAATATTTAAATGGACTTCTGGCGTCGGAGGCATTGCCTGCTGCTCCAGTTCCCTAAGAAAGTCATTTAAATAGATTTTGACTATCTTGCATCTACTATGAAAGCCAATCAACTAAAAATCCTGGTCACTTCTCTCTAATTTTAGAAGAGCCATGTGGAATTATTGGCTTTTGAGAAAACTCATCTTATCAGAGCTGGAAGTTTTGGATTTAATTTTTAACAATCTTTTTTTTTTTTTTCCGTTTTTTTCCTAGCAAGAAAAATGAACAAAAAGACAAATAAGAAAAGGTTGCCATGAGAAGTTAGCAAGCTGTCAATAGAGATGTCACTACTAAATGAAACGGTGTATTAGATTGCCACCTCCCCTCTGACTCCCGGCCTGCCCTCCTCCTCACTCTTCCTGTGCCTACTGTGAGAAAGGAGGAGAAGCTTGATAGATGTCCTGCCATCCAGGGATTTGCAGTCTGGTTGAGGGCAAAAGCTCTTTCCATTCAGAGGGCAGCCTGTGTGATCTGGTTTTTCTGCTGAACATGGGATGAAGGGTGCAGGGGCGAGTAGGGAAAGAGGGCATTGTGCATTGGTTAGGGAGCAGATGTGGAGGTGTAGGTTGGCCTGCAGGAATAGCCAGAGTCAGGTATATGCAGAGCGAGAGCGCAGATGCAGATAATAGCACACAGATGGCAAATGTAAGGGGAAGGTTGGTCCCCACAAGTCAGAAGTGGAAAGCAACAGGGGGGTTGGAGGGCAGGACTTGGCCGGTCTGACTGCACCCCTGGAAAGAGAGAGCATCATGTTGGGAGTGGGGCTCGGCTAGGAAAGGCCTGGAGTGTGGGGTTTGGTTTGTAGCTTAGGGGATGGTAATATGCCGGAAGTGGTGCTTACAGAGGCCCAAGGCTGCGAGGACCCTGTTCTCCATGTGTGTGGCCTTGGGGTGTGTATGTGAAGTCATGAGAGCGGCTAGAGGCATGAGACCCAAGCATCCCTCTGAGGTGTGCGGAGATTGCTGCAGACTGGGGTTGTCTGGGGGAAAACCAGGGGAGTGTAGGAAAGCTTTGGCATTCTAGCCCTCTTCCACCAGGTAAGATGACCATTAAAGCAGCTCTAGATCTAACCTTGGCAGCTGAGATGTATGAATAAAGATACAGTGGTCTCCAAATTTACTTCCTGTTCCCTTTCTTCCTGTCCAAAATACTAATCAATGCTTTTTTTTTTTAAACAGATGTTCTCAATGTTTCAGCAAGTTGAGGGGTTGCAGAGTGTGTGGGGGGCAGCAGCTGGCAATAACACCTCTTACTTTTTATTTTCTAGTGTGGGCTGGAATTAGAATCAGGATTTAGAAATGGGGAAGCCGTGGCTTGTGGTCCTGCATCTTGACTCTTACACCATATCTCAGGTAGCAGTTGTCCTTGGAGTCAGAGTTGCCGACCTACTGGCAAATAGGTAGGGTTTTTATATTATGTAAATTATACCTGCTTGTAGGTGGTAAAAAGGGAATTTTCCTTTTCCTCTGAATTCCTCTCTCCAGAGGAAACCACTCTGATAGCTTGGTCTGTACTCTTTCAGTCTTCTTTTCCTGGCAGATAATACCTTTAATAATACCTAAATTTGGGGGGGGGGTGCTCAAACTCAAGGCCTTGGACATGCTAGGCAAGCACTCTGCTGCTGAGCTATACTCCATCTCAATAACTCATTTTTATTGGGGTTCTTTCTGTGCAGACATTATTCTGAGAGTTTAACACATACAGCATAAACTCCCTTTCTTACTCCATGCATCCACCCTATGAGGCAGGCATGATTGTTTTCCCCATTTGACAGATAAGGAAACAGATCCTGAGAAGTTAGGCAACTTGCTTGAGATGACATGGATAATAGGAGGTGGCGCCAGGATGGATAGCCAATCTGTGAAAGTCCTGAATCTTTGCTCTTAGTTATGACTGCTTGCTTTCTTGAGTGTGTTTAGTATACACACACACAATTATATATCTAGTCCTTATTTGAAAAGATAAAATTATTGTACATGTTGTTCCACAGTTTGCATTTTTGTAAACATGAATAATGTGGAAATTTTTCCATACTGATATTTATAAATTCATTTTATTGTTCTTAAAATCTGCATGGAATCATAATGATGTACAATCACTTTTTAAAAAAAGATTTCTCCTATTACTGGCCATTTGGGTCCTTTCCAGATTTTTGCTTTTATAAACAGTATTGCAGTGAACATCCCTAACAAGGCAGCAGTGACAGCTGTCATTAATCCTGAGCAGTGTGCTTACTACAGGGCAGGGTCCCTTTCCAAACCTTTTCATGTATGAACTCATTTAAGCATGCTTCACTGCGTAAGTGAACTGGTATTTCCACATGTTAGATGCCTGGAAGTGGGCTGCTAGGTTAGAGGCTAAGTGCATTTAAACTTTTGATTGCAACCGCCAACCGTTTCTCCAATGAGGATCAAGTATTTACTGGGTGTCACTTCTAAATGATATGCTCTGCTAGGCATTTTTTGGAATGCACACACACATAGATGGGGCCCCTCCTGGAGCTTACAAGGGTGGAGAGACAAGCTGGCACAAGTCATCGGGTGGCTGAGGCAGCCTTTCTACAGGGACATGGTAAGGCTGATGCCACAGGCTGGAGCTACAGACTGCTGAGAGAAGGGAGGTCTGTGAGGGGTGGAAGGTATTAGGGGAGGCTTCAGAGAGGAGGTGGGCTTGAACGAGGCTTGGAAGGATGGAAGGATGTGAAAGGAAGGGCAGGAGAGCCATCTGGGAAGGGACCAAGTAGAACAAGATTTGGGGGCAGTGGTGTAGTTGTAGGTGAAGGACGATGAATTGGTGGGATGCGGTACTGAGAGAAGTAAAGGGTGTGTGTTGGGAAGTGGTCACCCAGGACATTGCCAAGAGAATGAGACTAGGAAGGGAAGCCCTCCTATAATCTGTTTAAATTACTCAACATGACAAAGAAAGCTAATCAGTTGCTGAGATGTGTCATCCTTTGCCTTGACATACAAATCTTCATGATGACCTGTAACAAGTGTGAATTTAGAATTCTCAACTTCATGGATGATGGCACTGAATGGTGGTTGGCGGATCACGTTGCCAGCTCAGAGCAATACAGAAAGAAAACAGGGCTTATGTTAATCAGGCTTTTTGCCCTGGCCACTTTGATTTGCTTTCCTGTTCTGTCAACGTGAAGCATGCTGGAGCTGGCGTGTCTGTCTCCAAGATCAGGGACTCAGCCCAGCAAAGGTGAGTGGGTGCTCTGTTCACGCACAGCTCAGAATCTCCAGTCTCCAGCCTAGGGCTGAGGCATTGAAATAGGAGTCCTTCTCTTCCTGGTCCTCCTTACCCTACCCCCAACCAACAAAGAAAGCTACGAAGGTGCTTGCCTGTGACTTTCCGTTCTGCAGTGGAAGCGGCCTCCTGTGTTTTTGTTTCACAAGCACAATTAAAGTCTGATTTCAATGCTACAGTGAGGAAGCGAGGGTTACGGTAAGAAACCCAGAAGTTGGATGCAAATGATTGAACCTTTTTTAATTTGTTCAGTGTAATCAGGGAGGGGAAATTCTTTATTTAAATAGAACCAATCATTCTGAACCGGGTATGGGAGTAACTATGTAAGAAGTGTTTGGCAATGCTTTGCTGTATTTGTAAAATTTGTGCCTCCCAAAACAAGGATATTCAAAAGTTGAGTTTCTTACGGTGATGTTAATATATCCGCATCGCATTGCGCGAGCCGTACAATTCTGCATCATAAATAGTAGATTTACAAGCTTACCTACGACTCAGGAATACTACACATGTGGAATGTGGCTGTGTTAATGTCACTGTGAGGCCCTTAACTATGGCCAAAGAAGTTTGCAGTTTTAGGCTGGGGCTGCATGGGGGCAGGTGGAGAAAGCCACCAGCCTGGTTACTCCAACGTTGCCTAATGAGTATAAAAGACATTTTGAACTCAAGGATCTTGAGCACCCCAGCAACAAATCACAGGGAAAATGAAATCAAGCGTTAAGGTTCCCCCCAGATTATTATTGACTGGAACATTCTGAAAATTGCAGGGTCTTTCTAAGAGCAGACGGGGGCCTCCAGGAGGTTGCGCAGTAGAGTGGCGGTTGTTTTCACTCCTGCGATTTCTGCTTTTCTGGACTGACTTGCACTGAGCCCTCCTCAGGCCAGCATGGTGTGGGGGGCTGGGCTCACCTAGCTTTTCCAGAGCTGGAGGGAATCCTCAGGGGAGCAGTGTGGTGATAGGTCACATGTGTGGCTGGGGGCAGGATTTCACACAAGTCCGTAAGGGCCCTGGGATATATTACACATGTCCTAATGGATTCATAGAAGAGAAATCGAGTGAAAATAGTCTTTGGGGGTAGAAAAGGAGGGAAAACGTGAGACAGTCACCTGTGTGTGCCTGAGCGTGTGTGCATGCATGCGCATGGGGGTGTGTTGCTGTAATGATGAGAGAGAGGATGGAGGGTGGGACTTACAGGTCCTGGTGTACTCCACTATGCCTGGTCCATGAGGCCACGTGGAGGCCGCCAGAAGGAGACTCAAGGCTGACACCAGTCTCTTGAGCCCTGTTGGTAGCTCCGCCACCTTAGACTCCTCTGCCTCTGAAGTGCCTGGGGTGCTGGTGTGGGGCACACGGGCTGTCTGACAGGAGAAACAAGCATTTCAAGGATGGTGTGGCTGGTTTCACTTTCCTTCAGTTGAAGGAACTGCAAGCAGTGGACCAGCAAGTTGTTATTGTGCATCTTCTTGTGTGTTCTGCTGGGCCAGGGGCTGTGGAGGACACTGAAGAAGCAGAACATTGGCCTCCTCTTGAGGACTCCCAGCCTTTGGTCATATGACCACAGGTACATACACATTCTAAAAGGCAGCCCAGGACACCACTGGCGCCTGGTTCCTGGGAGTTGTCTGAAGGAAATTCTGCAAGTTTATCAGAGAATGGAGATCTTGGAGTGTTTGTAGTCAGGGAAGACTCCATGAGAGAGGCGGCTCTGAGCTGCTTTTCAAAGGACAGAGAAGTGGTGATCGCTCACAGAGCAAGTCACTCCCAAGCCCTGATGATCTCTATCTCTGTAGGAAGTGGGGCCACCAACAAGTACTGGTCTGAATCCAGGTTGGCTTCCCCATGCCAGTGAGAATGCTGGTCAGCTGAAGACAAAGCTGTCACTTTGTTCTCATCCCTGACTGTCCTGCTCACAGCTGCGCCCAGACATTTATAACATTATGTGCCCAGAGGAAGGCAGGAAGCTAGCCTTCACCACTGGAGCAGAGAACCCAGTCACCCGGCCGGTTCTGGCCAGAACCGGAAACTGCAAGGGCTGTGTCCCCCAAAGGTTCTCCCTCACCCTGCTCCCCAGAGGAACCTGCCTCACTGTAGGTATGCAGGTGAGACCTCTGGGTGGAGGGAGCATGTTGTGGCTGGCATTGCTGGGACCGGCGGCATGGCATGCCCTTGTGTCTGTTCCCCTCCCACAGCTGTGTGCCAGGGAGAGTCACTTCCTCTCTCTGGACTCAGTTTCTGAATCTTCACACCAAGGGTGGAACAGATGGCTATGGAGGTCTCTTCCAGGTCAGATCTCTCCTGTCCCAAAGGCAGGTGGGGGCAGGTTGCGAGGCAGTGGGGCAGAAAGGAATCGAGAGGAATTCCCCAGAAGAGGATGTCAGGAACCACACAGTTCCCCATTCTGGTGCCACCTGCTTAGAGGGTGTGGGTGAGAACAGCAATGGCCTCGAAGGCTCCATGGATGGGTGGGTTGGCCTCCCCAGGTGTGTCATTAGACTTCTTGGGGTCCCTATCTGGAGAAGCAGAGCCCTTACTTAGGCCTCTCTTAACTTACCAGGAAAGGCTGAGTCTTGCTTTGGACTGACAGCTGCCTCTGGGACCTCCGGGACTCTTGCCCTGACATGCTCTTGCATGACTGCAGCAGGGCTGTGTCCTTGTGGTCAGGATCTGCAGGCCAGCAGACACAGATACTGGGAAGAGTCCAGGTGCCTCCCGTGTAGATTCTTGGGTATAAATCAAACATGGACTGAGGCCCACAGTGCACGAAGTCCACCAGCTGAAGCTGGAAGAACCAGATGCTGACCTGGCAGGTACTTGAAAATAACTCAGTCCCTCTCCCCATTTTATAGATGAGAAGAATAAGGCCCAGAGAGGTCAGATGTCTTGATTGGGGTTGCATGGCCTGTTGGGGACTCAGCTGCAGTTGACTCCAAACCTCTGACTTCAAAAGGCTAAGGCAGCAGGTGACTTGGTACAACAGAAGGAAAGGCCCCCAGGCCTCTAGAACAAATGTTATTCTCTTACAGCCTATGAGGAAGTGAGAGTGCAGGGCTTCTCTTCACATGTCGAAGCTCTAAGTGGGACATGTGCTCTCTGCTCTAGGCAGGGTCAGAGAAAGGTGTGGAAGGGCAGCCAACCGAGAAGCACAGATTTAAGCATTTTTATGTGATTAAACCTGCACAAGCCATAGTGGGACACAAAGGAGCTTTCAGGTGCACCCCTTCTGCTACCATTTCACTGCAGCTGGCCAGGCGAATTTAACTCACAAATCAATGGCCAAAACAAACCTATTGTTTGTGCAATAAAATGTAAGAATGTATATTTGCTTAAAGAAAATTTGGAAGGATGCAAAATACTAATAAAAGTGTTAACATTCATGTGACAAAGAGGGGGTGAGAGTTTATTCTTTGTATCCTTTAATGACAAAATTATTTTGTGTTGGACTGGAACGGTGGCTCAGTGGTTGTGGCTCTTGCCTGGAATGCATGAGTACACAGGTTCGAAGCCCAGCACTATGTACACAATGATGTCTCTGAGCAGCGAGGGCCACATGAAAAACTAAATTGATTCTCTCTTTCTCTCACTCTGTTTTTAAAAAAATTTTTTTTTTTGCACTTCATTAACGTATAACCTTTGCAAAACATTAAATATAAGCTACAACTAAAAACCCAGACAACTCAATGCTAGGGTGAGTGACCAGTGGCCAAAGAGATTTGGGAAAAGCAGGATTTGGGAAAATTTTACAAGCCTTTCTAGGCCCCTGAAAAGGTTGGAACTGGAAAGGATTCTAGTTGTCATTTTGTCCAACTTCCCACTCAGTGTTGGCATGGACCTTTCAGTGTCCCTCACTAAATAATTCCTAGATCCCATGACATGCATGGACAATGTTGAACCAGGGGTCACAATGCACTGAGAAGTGAGTCCCTTCTTCACCCAAGTTCTCCAAGTGCACCCTTGACTGAAAGGCCAAGGAGATTCTAATAGTCCTAGGGTAAAAGCAGTTGCAAATGGGCTTGGAAGGAAGACCAACTTAGGGAGAACAGTAGCGTTAAGATGACATTTGAAATAATCTCAAAGAATGGGTCACATTTTGACCATCAGTGGGCAGGAATACTAGGTGGAAGAATACTAGGTGTGTAGGGATTTGTCAGGACTGGAGGGAGATCAGGTCAGACGGTGGATATAGGATGGGAACCTGGGTGAGGCTATGTTGTGGATTGTATCGTATGCCACTCTGAAATAATACAGTAGAAAACAGAGAACAATAAAGACTCATAGGCTTGTGCTCGAGTCTGGAAATTTGCTAGTGAATGAGCACTATCTCCTTCACCCAGGAGGGGGGGATTCTTGGAAGCAGTAGGAAATGAGCTGTAAGGATCAGAACTCAGAAAGCATTCCGGGTGAAAGGAAGATGAGTCTGCCCCTAACTAATTGTGGTACATCAGTTTATTCTTTATTGGTTAATGATTTTTTGCAACTTATTTAAAATATCCTTGTCAAACTTAAAATTCTTCTATGGGGTTGGAGCAGTGGCTCAGTAGTTATGGCACTTGCCTGGCATGTGCAAGTAAATGGGTTCAAACCCCAGCACCAGGTACACAACGAAGTGTTGGAGCGACGAAAATCCACAGGAAAAACTAAATAAAATTGATTCTTTTTTTTTTTCTCTCTTAAAAAAAAGTTCCAGAAGTTTCCTGCTTCTAGTTTTTATGTTTAGTCTGTGATCCATTTTCTTGAATTGTTGTATAAGTAATACATTAAATATTGAAGTTCTTTTTAAAAAATTATTATTCTTGTAGACATCCAGTCAGTCCAGCACCATTTATTAGAAAGACTTTCCTTTTCAACAAAAATTGAAATCAATTGGCCGTATATGTATGGGTTGATTTTTGAATTTTGTGCCTAGTTCTATTAGCTATTGATTTGTTTATTTTTCATCAATATCACACTTGAACTTCATGGTAAGGTTTGTAGTCACATAGTATGAGTCTTCCAACTTTGTTATTCTTTTTCTAAAAGTGTTTCATATTCTATGCCCTTATAACTTTTAGACTCAGCTTGTGAAGTTTTCAAAAAGGGCTTCTGGAATTTTGATTGGAATGGCATTGAATCTGCAGATCATTTAGAGAGAATATACATTTAACAATATTTTGTCTTCTAATTCATGAACATGGTATATCTCTCTACTTATTTTTCTCAGCATTTTTTTTCCTCTCCCAGTGCTAGGGATCAAATGTAGGATTTTGAGTATGTGACGTAAGTGCTGTACCACTGAACTACATATCTTTCCCTTTTCTGCAACTTTTTTTTTAAATGCTCAAGATGTTTTTCAGTAGATTTATTTTTAAATATTTAAGCTTGTTTTTTGATGATATTGTAAATGTGATTTAAGGAATTATTTTCTGATGGCTCATTGGAACTTCCTAGAATTAAATTACTTTTTGAATATCAACTTTGCTAAATTTATTCCATAAGGTTTTCTACATATGCAGTCACATGTTTGCAAATAACAATGGTTTTCCTTATTTTAAAATATTGATGCTATTTTTATTTGTCAATATTTCACTGGCCAGAGCTTCTAATTATAATATTCAAGAGAAGTGATGAAAGTGAATCTCCTTTCTTTGCACTTAATCTCAAGAGGAATGGTTTAAAATTTCGTCATCAAGCATAACAATAGCAGTAGGTTTCTTATAGATATTCCTTATTAGATTGAAGAAGTTTTAATTTCTTTGTTTCGAGTTTACTGAGAGTACTTTTTCAACCGTGAATGAATGTTCAATTTTGTCAACTATTTTTTAGTACTGAGTGAGAGGATTATGTAACTTTCTCTGTTAATTATATTTAATGATTTTCTCAAACATTAAACCAATCTTGCACTCTTGATATACACTTTACTTGCTATCTACTGATCTCTATCTCTATCTATCATCTATCTATTTATCTATCTACATCATCTATGTAATTTATTGTGAAATTGATTTGCTATTATTTGGTTAGGGACTTTTGCATCTGTGTTCATGAAGGATATTTGTATTTATTTACTTTTTTTAAATAATGTCATTGTCAGGTTTTGGTGGCAGCATTGTATGAGTTGTATACAACAATTGGGGAAATGCTCCGTTCTCTAACTTTTGAAAGTGACTTTGTAATATTGGTATCATTTCTTCCTTAAATATTTATGTAATTCATTGATGAAGTCATCTGGGCCTGGAGATTTCTCTATTAGGAGGTATTTTAAGTTTAATTTCTTAATAGAAAGAACAGTTTTGACTTTATATTTCTTATTTAGGTTCTGGGAAGTTTTTCTTCTTGAGGAATTTTTCCATTTTATACAAGTTGTGGATAATTTGACATCTATTTCCTTATAATATACTCCTATTATTCTTTCAACATCTAAGGATTTGCAGTGATTGATTTCTCCTCCTTCATTCCTGTTTTTGGGAATTTGTATTTTTTTCCCCTTTGAACAGTTTTGCTAAAGACTTATTAGTTTTGGGGCTGGAGCGGTTGATTTTGTGGCTTCACTGGCACCTTTCATCGTGACAGTTCTCACTGACCCTTGTGATCTACATCCTACCTGGAAGTGGGACTCTGCTTCCTGTTTGTTTTCTCTCTCCAGATCTTAGACGTCTATCCATGCAGCAAGGAAGGGACAGATCTGAGTGATAGCAACTCAAAAACCCCCGATCCCTTCCATACTAAAGTCTTTCTAGTGGATAAAGCTGACTTATGACTCCTTCTCTTAGGAAGGGTTGTCCCCCACATGGCTCTTCAAAACCACTAACTGTGTTTACATTGGGTCCACCTCATCAGTGTCCCCGAACTGCTCAGTACTCAGTGCTCAGGCCTGGCCCCCGCCCTCTCCCTCAGCAACACGTTGCATCTCTCATCACAGTGAGGACTTGGAGAGAGGAGACACCTTAAGAACCTTTTTAGGTTGGTGGCATCAAGGCCTACAGAAACAGGAGAGGTTGCAGGGCAGGGAGGAGTGGAGGTAGGATACATTTACTCTGTATCTACTTTGAGCCATCCCATTTCCCAGCTAATCCTTGTGGTAACCCCCTGAGATAAATATTCTCATTGAACCAGTTGAGACCCAGAGAAGAATTTGAACTCACATTGGACTCACTCCAAAACCTGGAAATTTTTTTTTTCCCACTCAGAGGAAGGCATGGTAGAAGTCAGGAGTGGAGGACCACTGCTTCCAATCTATTTTGGGGTTGAACCTGCAAGTGTTAGAACCAGCAGATGCTCCAGTATTTGAGACCATCTGGACCCACCTCACAATTAAACCATGTATTTGCAGGTCACCTTGAGCAGTTCACTTAGCCTTCTTCTGAGCATCAGTCCTTTTCTGAAGGGGAAGATTCTCCAATCCTTTGTAAACACTCCCGTGGAAAATCAGGAGCTGCACCTCTGCAGGCTTCTGTCCCAAGAACTGGCTTTAAAGAAAGGAATGGACAGCAGAGAGTGGCCCCCACATGTATCCCAGCCTCTGCCTGTCCCAGTCTGCACAAGCCTCTCTCCACACCAAGTGTACCTCACACTCGGCCTCTTTCCCCTGGTACAGCAGTGCACACAGGAAAAGCCAAAGTGTAATTAGTTAATAGCAGATCTCCTCTGTAGGATTTGTCAGAAACCATCAATAGGGTACAACAGAGAGGACTCACAGGTCACTTGTCAAGTGGGGACAAAGCTTGTCTCATTTTAGCTTTGAGACCCAGAAGTGGTTCTACAGATTCCTGGTAAGCTGGAATGTAAGAGTACAGGGGGAAGAAGCTGGGGACCCATCTTCTAGAACTCTTCCTTCTAATTACAGCTATGGGTCAGCCTAATCTCACCTTCCCTTCATTGTCTGATGAGGTAGATTTTATTAGTCTCCACTTTATAGTTGAGGAAACTGAGACTTGGAGAGGTCAGCAACTAGTCAGTGGTGAACCTGGTATTTGAACCCAAGACTACCTGACTTCCATGTCTCGGTAGCTGAGCCCTTTTGGTGCCTTTCCACTCAGCAGTTGGAATACTGTACAACCTGAGTTATTAAGAGAAGATGGCACTTGGATTTTCTGAAGGCTGGTAATCAATGACCACAGCTCCTTCCTCCTCTTCCTGGCCTCACAACCACACTACATTTCCCAGAACCCCCGGTAATTGAGTGTGGCCAGATGACTGAGTGCCAGTCAAGGACTGTGAATAGAAGTGCCTCACCCCCAAAGTGTGATGCCCAGGCTTATCTACCCTCAGGCTAGCTGGAATGGCAGTGATTCCCGAGATAATCTTGAGAGTCATGTGTTGAAGAAGACTGGTCTACAGATGAGGAGTCTGGATTCTGTCTTACCATTCAGAGGAGGGTATTCCTACCAAGAGCATCCATCACATACTCTATCATCACTGGCTTAACCTGCTTAGATCAGCAACTAGTGTTACTGTAAGTAATGCAGGTATAACCCCCTGGAAGGAGTTGGCAAATCACTGTGGAACTGAGGGAGTGGGTCTAATGCTCTCTGTGATCAACCTGACTGGTAGGGGTGAGCAAATTTGGTTTTGGTAGCACAGGTTCAGATGTAGGTACAACTTCTTCAAGGATTATGGGAGATCTAGAATAATACAATTTTTCTGAACATCACTATTTTTCTGAAAGTTAAAATGATATTTATATCCTTTTCTATGAAATTAATTCATTCAGCAAATTCTATTCAACACTTACTAAATGATGGTGATTCTTCTAGGTGCTCGGGAAGAGAGTAGTGAATAATGACAAGATTCCCTGCATGGTTAGAACTTTATTCTGATGTGGTGATGGTTTCGGGGCTATGGACAACAAACGAGTAAATAAGTATATCACACAGTGATCAGTGACCTGGAGAACTAACGGAGTAGAGTAACGGGGTAGAGGTCAGGTGGCCAGGGGAGGAGTCACTTATTAAGGACATTCCAGCAGAGACCTGAAGGGTGTATGGAAGCAACCAAGCAGGTATCTGATGAAGGTGCCCAGGCAGAGGGACTCAAGTGTGCAAAAAGTGCTCGGCCTGGAGAAGAAGCAGTGAGGTAGCTGGTGTGGGTGGAGTACAGAGGTGAGGGGGAGTGGTGTGATTTTGGAGAAAGCCTCTGTTATGGTTTGGATGTGAGGTGTCCCCCAAAAGCTCATGTGTGAGACAATGCAATAAGGCGTAGAGATGAAATGATTGGGTTCTGAGAGCCTCAATGCAATCAGTGAATTAATCCCCTGATAAGGGTTAACTGGGTGGTAAGTGAAGGCAGGTAGGGTGTGGCTCCTTTGAGGGGGCGTGCCTTTGGGTATATATATTTGAATCTGGTGAGTGGAGTCTCTCTCCTCTTCCTGATGTGATGTTCTGAGCCACTTTCCTCCAGCACACTCTTTTGCCACCATGTTCTGCCTCAACCTTGAGCCCAGAGGAATGGAGTCTGCTGTCTATGGACTGGGACCTCTGAAACTGTGACCCCTTACAATAAACTTTTCCTTCTCTAAAATGGCTCTTGTCAGGTCCTTTGGTTACAGCAATGAAAAAGCTGGCTCCAACATTGCCTGCGTGGATGCAGGCTTTCCATGCATGTAAGATCCCCTCTTTCCTTCCTCCTTGGTGGCTTCCCAGTTCCCTGAGGGAAATCCCCATGGCTAAGAACAAACCAAAAAAATAAATAAAAATCGAAGTAAATCAAACACAAAGTTCCTTTATTGACTGTTAGATGCCTGAAATTTCTCCAGGAGGCACTGCTTTTCATTCAAGGCTCTGGTTCCTGGATCCTATACAGATGCTTCTGGCAAAGGATACTGGAATAAGCTCTTTTAGTTGCTATATTTTAAAGGGGTTGATGGCAAGTTGGACTGAAGCTAGGTGGAAAGAAAGCTGAGAGATCTGGGTGCCTGGAAAGGGGTGAAGTAAAGATGGAGCTGGGGTTGGAAAGAGGTAAAAGGGAGGGGGTGGTATGGAAGCTGAAGCTCCCTGGAGTCACAAATTGAAGCTCCTCTGAGTTGAGATTTCGGTGGTTTCAAAGGAACTTCTGCAGATACCAGTGTTCTAAGAAAGGCTCCTCATAACTCACAAAGTTGCCTTGTGTTGAAAGAAAGAGTTCCCTAAACCCAGGGAGGGTTGACCCTTGCCCCCTGACCCTGCCACTAAGGACCAGCAGAGGAGAGGCTCCACAGTGTGTTGGCAAGTGTCAGAGGTCTCCATGCCTCTAGGCTCTGATTCTCTTAGTGTTCTTAGTTTCAGGCAACAGAAACAATTCTGTTTCAAGAAGAAAGTGGATTTATTAAATAATGTATTGTCATCCCCGGAATCATTGGGACTAGCATGGAGGAGAAAGTTCAAGGTTAAGTTTCCAGGAAAAATGCCCCAACCACACTGTAGAACTGACTCGAAGTTTAAACCAGCATTGCAGTTCCTGAGAAGTAACTGGCAAGAACTTGACATTTTTACCTCAAGCACAGCTGCCCCCCACTGCCCAATGTCCCTGCTGCTACCCGTGTCAGCCAAAGGGCTTCTCTTGGAAGAACCAGTTCTTTTTGTCACTCACATCTTTGTTTCTGAAACAAAAATCTTCTGTGGATGTGTGTAAAGACAGAGGGAGGGGAAAGGTCTGCATTCTAGCTGCAGGAGAGGCTGGGAATGTGAGTCATGACTACATCAGGGAGGCAGGACAGATATCAGGGGCTTTTCCCCCAATGTAGAAAGGATGAGCAAAGAATGACCAATGTTCCCTGTGGCAGTGTCTACAGAAGGCTCTATGAAAACTCAAAGTTTAGAACAAAGGGCCCCACCTACCTTAGTGGACCCCTGGAAAGAATGATGCCCAGGATGGAGGCATGTCATGAGATGATCACCAACAATGGCAACACCAACTGGGGCATGGCAGAGGGGCGTGCTGGGTGTGAGAACAGGGAGGACTTTTTCAGACAGCACCCCATCATGCAAAGAGAAAAGATGGAGAATGTGAGAAAAAAAAAATCATCTGGGTTTAGGAGGGGACTTCATTGCTGAGCTAACCTGAGGCTTGCCTAAATCCACAGCTTAGAAAGGGGCAGATTTTTTTCCGAGAAAGTTCTTTCAACAGAAGTCTGCCAGTGCAGAACCAAGGGAGAGATTTCCATCGACTCTGAGCTGGATACCAAATAAATGTGTTTCTTGCTCTCCGCTCTCTTAGAAAGCTTCTTCCTGCCCTGGGTTAATAAACCTCAGATCTTAAGGAGATAATGACCATTTTCATTTTCTGATCTGACCTGGTACCATCTGAAAATTATGAATAAAAGTGTAATACATTGAAACTCCTACCTTAAGCCACTATGCACAAGTCAGAAGTGCAAGATAAATTGATAATGAATCCTACAACACAGATGTGGATGACCTTGGGGTTTTCCAAATCATTTTTAAACAAACGGCAAGGTTTCTCGGCAGTTTGGGGGCATGGTCAGAAAGGTGACTCTGAGCACCGGCCTCAGGTGGCCCTGTGGACTCCCTGCCCCATCAGTGTTCTTCTCACCACTGATTTCTCTTCGGCCGGTCCTCTGCCTGGCTTGTGTCAATCAAGGCAGGCCTCGTGGTCCTCCTCCATGCAGACTTCTCAAGCCAGGCATCCTGCTGGCAGCTCCTGTTTGTGAGATAGGATGCAGAATAGAGTTGCTTTGGAAGTCCAGGAGGACATTTAGGGTCTGACTTGCAGGCTGCACGAGCCCCACAAAGCCGGATTCCTTAAAGACATCTCTTTTTTGACTTCTCTGGTCCTGGAACCTGTCTTGTTTTTCCTTTTCCTGTTAAGTTTGTGTTCTCCAGCAACATGTAACCCCCTTTTTCTACTTCGCTAACCTCAGTGGTAGCTCTCACCATGTTAAACAACGGTCTGATTTGGCATGGAAAAAAGCAGTCAATTGTTTCCTTTAAATCGTAATGTTTTAGGCCCCAGGAACATTTGAAGTACCTATTTAATGAGAAGCCTTCTGGTGAAGCATAGGTAAGATCTTCAAGGCTCTAATTGCTCCCTGGAGAAAGCTGTCAGGCTGCAGTAACCTCGTTGAGGTTGTGTACGCAGAGCAGAAAGAGCAAAACAAGGCAGAAGTAAGGAGCAGAGGCTGCAGGGGCCAATGTCACCGACACTTGGACTTGCCGGCGTTTCCAGCCCGTACCTGCTGGCTGATGCTGAGCTCCCACATGGTCAAACAAATGACTTACTTTTTCTTGGGTTTAGTTGCCTTCTAATTTGGAATCCAAATTACAGTTCTTTCTTCTCCTCTTTCATTTAAATACAAACCCACACCAAACCCCAAACTCTGTTTTCCCCTCTAACTCCCACTTGAACTTTTTATTTGTGCATCATTCCTATGTTTAATTGCTACACACATAGTTATCAAGTGTCTCCCGGTTTCAAGCACTGTCCTGGTCACCAGGGATGTGTCCCATGATACAGTGTAGATTTCGTGTCAATGTGATGAATTTCTGCACAAGGAGCGAGAGAACAGAGGCACTCCTCGCCTGCTGTCTGGGGCACTCCTGAGGTGGAATCCCGGGGGGATGCTGGTGCTAGGGGCGAGGCAACAGCTGCCCCCAAGTTAGGACTGTGCATGGTAGGATGGGGAAGTTCACTCATTGTGTGCTCAAGGCACATGGGGCACGAGGGACTTTGGAAATTGGGCTCAAAATGACTTCATATTTAATTGAGACAAAAAACCCTTTGTGTGTGGCCTTCTTCCACCCGTCAGAAGCTATGCGTTCACTCTGACAGGGGTGGAGCTGCCTCCAGTAGAAATGCTGCCCAGTGGCCAATGGCCACACCGCCTGTGACCATTACACAGGCCTAAGTAGGTTTGGGAGCTGTACCTTGGGAATTAAGTAAGAAAAATGAAGGCAGGAGCTGGGCATGCTGTAGCCCAGACTATTCAGTCTTCTCTTGATGTGACTGAGACCTAAATTGGGAAGTATTTGGCTGATGGCGAGGGCAGACAAACGTTACGGATTTGATGTAATCCCAGACCTCAGACTTGAAACTCAGCTTGACCCTTCCCTTTGAGCACTTTTGTGCAATACTACTGGACATGTAGTAACAAGAAAGGAAACAGAGGAAGGATATCGGTTCAGCCGTATGTCACGTTAGGAGAGAAAATGACAGCGAGAGCAAGGCAGGAGATGTGCGTTGACTCGGGTGTTGAGACAACAAAAGAAAATTCTATAAAGTGAGAGCTGGTGTATCCTTTAGGAGATGAATGAACTGATGTGAGGGGGTTAATGTTCCCGGACAGGATTTGGGGACGGGTTGGGAATATCAACTGGCTATTTAGAAATCCAATATAACCAAATGGTGTGGAATTAAAATAATTACAAATTGCACTTAAGTATCCTTGTAAGCCTAAGTGTTGGGGAGGATGGAGCAGCTATTACTATACCTGCCTTTCACAAGGGGAAACTGAGGCACAGGGAGTTTATATGACTTGCTCCAGGGTTGTACAACTGGTGGCTATTTTTTGCATGAAGCATTAAGCATTTATATCCCATCTTTCCATTGGGACAACATTGTGAACTTGTCAAGTATGTTTGCAGTTGTTATATTGTTGGACCAGCCTGACAACCCTGAAAGGGGTGGAATAGGGGAGAAAATAGAGGACCAGAAAATGATTGAGAATGAACTGGAACTCTCATTTCTTCAACACTAATTTTGTGCTTTGTGCTTTATACATACTGTCTCACAAAATATAATACTTTTAACAGTTGGTACCACTTTTCCCTATTTTAGAGACAGGGAGGCTGAATTGTGGGGTATGAAAGAAATATGCCCCAGGCTACCAGATTAGAAAATGGTGGACTTGAGATCCAGGCCCAGGTGTCTTGACTTCTAAATCTGGGCTGATCTGTGACAGCAGAGGGCTCCAATCACCTCCTGCCTGCTAATGGCCAGTCTGTGACCAATTAGCACGAAACCCTTGTGTTCACTGTTCGTAACATTCTGACAGACCAAGCTGATTGCACAACAGTGTCACAGTGTGGAGATGGAGAGGCTGAGTTTGGATTTAGCCTCTACTTACCAGTGGATGATCTGGAGTAATTACTCACTGTCTCTCAGGTCCAGTTGCCTTATAGTGAAATAACAATGAAAAGCATTTCCCCCTTCGCTCCCTGCTGAAGACTGGTGAGAGTTAATGAGGGCAACTGCCAGATGCAACTCTCAAGGGTGGTAAGTGCTGTAGAGGTGGTGGCAGGTGTAGGGTGCACAGCTGGGTACCTGGTTCCTGACTTGGCTATTCGTTCCTCTATCCTGCTTCTTCTCATTTCCACAGGAAGCACACAAAGCTTTCTCATGCTCTCTCCATTCTCTCTTTTCTTTATATCTAAGGTGCACAATGAACCTCCACTCACCATGCTACTATGTGAGAGCATCCTTGGCTTCTTTATCTGTCAAAGAAACAGGATGAGGGGCTGGCAAGTCTGAGCCCAGGAGGACAGGGTGACAGGCTGGCAACCCTCAGGTGGAAGCTGATGCTGTAGCCGGTTGCAGGATTTCTTCTAGGAAACCTATTTTAGCTCTTAAGGCCTTTCCACTGATAGGACAAGGCCTATCTATACCAATGAGGATCATCTACTTAAAAGTTATTTGGATCTCCCTGACTCAGACTCCTTTCCCTTTTTCTGAGAGAGGGACAGTGAGAGAGACAGAGAAAGAGAGAAACAACTTTATTTAGTTTTTTACACGGCCTTAGTTGCTCCAACACTCAGTTGTGTACGTGGTGCTGGGGTTTGAACCTGGGTCCTCGTGCTTGCCAGGCAAGCGCCGAAACCGCTGAGCCACTGCTCCAGCCCCAGGAATAATATTTTTTAAAGGTATTTTGTTTTAGTTTCAAATTGCAAAACACAAGCTGCATTTTTATTTATTATACATGAGAATGGTAAATCTGTTTTACAAAAAATAATCTAGAGTTGGAAACTCTGGGAAAAGTTCTTGAAATACACAAATGTTTCTCTCTGTAATGTGCAATATGCTTTAAGACTATAGATATTTTATGTTTAATCTGTAAATAAGAAATGTATTTAAATTAAAAGGGAGCTTTTTGTAAAAGGACCAAATGTTCTTTTATAAATGTACTGAGGAATATCTTGCTCTTTGAAATTTATTAGGATTTTTATGAATAATTTTTATTAAAGAATTTTTTGCATTGTAAAAAAAAAAAAAGAAGAGTAAACTCCAGGAGTTGGATATAATTCATCAGTCAGGCTGCTCAGGTTGTGCATGCGGAGCAGGAAGAGTAGAATGAAGCAGAAATAAGGAGAAGAGGCTGCTGGGGCCAAGAGGCCAATGTCACTGAGACTTCTTGCACTTGCAAGTTATGTCTAGAATTCCAGGATCTCCTGGTTTCTTCTCTGCTTGTGAACGGCAGCCTCCTCATCGTCCTTCCATCGTCTTCCTTATGTGCCAGCACATCTCTACATCCCTGGTGTTTCTCTTCTTATAAGGATGACAGTTGTATTGGACTGGGGCCCCAACCTACAGGCCCTATTTTAACTTTTCTCCAAAGAGTTACATTCTGAAGTTCTGGAGGTTGAGATGTTAACATACAGATTTTTGGGGGTGTTGTGGAGAAATACAATTCAGCCTGTGCAACCTGGTCCGCGCACCAGGAGGCCAGTAGCTTCTCCCACCCCAAATTGGGATGACAACCAAAAATATCTCCAGATATTGCCAAATGTCCGCTGGCAGCAAAATGGACCAGGTTGACAACCACAGCTCTCTATAGCAGAGGTTTCGAACAGAGACTGCCCATTGTGATCACTCAGAGAAATTAAAACAAAACCCACAAACAACCACAGGGATTCTGATTTAATTTGGTTTGGGGTGGGGCCCAGGCTGAGATATTTTGTAAAAGTATTTCCAAAGAATTCTAACTTGCAGCCAGGGATGAGAGGGCTCCAGGACTGGCAGAGTCAACAAGAGAGATGTTACATCGTAAATTTGCTGATTTAAATTTAAAAACACAATTTAGATTGCATTGTGCATACTGTTTTGTAACACTGTGTTTAAGAGTGGGGCTGGGAATGTAGCACAGTGGTCGAGTGCCTGTTTAGCATGCTCAAGGTCCTGGGTTCCATCCCCAGCACCACTAAACAAAACAAAGACATAGCTGGAACATTATTCTGTGCTATTTGATAATCTACAATAGAAACTTTCATGGGTATACAGCTGAATACACTGTAAGTTATATAGTCGAGGTCCTTACTCCACATTCCAGAGGGTTCGAACTCTATTGAAGTAACACAGTGAAGAACATTCCTGTATATCTATCTTTGTGGGCTGTGTCAATTATTTTCTTTTTTTCTTTTTTTTTAAAGAGAGAGACAGAGAAAGAGAGAATCAACTTCATTTAGTTTTTCACATGGCTTTCGTTGCACTTAGTTGTGTACGTGGTCCTGGGGTTTGAATTCAGGTCCTCATGCTCGCCAGGCAAGCACTGAAACTGCTGAGCCACCGCTCCAGCCCCTCAATTATTTTCTTAATGTAAAATTTGAGAGTTAGAACATCTGAGCCAAAGTGGTGAACATTTGTGTGTTTTTTTGATACAGCTTATTCAATTGCTCCCCAGAAGTGTTATATTAATGTACAGTTCTACCAACAGAATTTATAAAGAGTATTACCCCATGTCCTCACCAGCCTTGAATATTTCAATTTTTGAAATAATAAAATATGGTATCTTGTTTTAATTTGAATTTATTTGATTATTATTGCAGCTAAACTTTTTTTTCAAATGCTATTATCTACATTTTTCCTTTTATGAATTGCTTGCTTGTGATATTTATTCCTTTTTAGCAACATTTTTTCTTTTTATAAATTTGCAATAATTGGATGAGACTATTATTTATTACACGTTGCAAGTAGTTTTATCCGGTTATTATTTACCTTTTGTGTTTATGTCATTTTTTTTCTAGAAGTAACTTTCATATTCAATTTCTCTACCCTTTTCTTCTCACCCTTCTTCCATTCCTCCCTCCCTAATTATATTCAAAGAAAAATTTCCATACCCTTAATCCGATCAATCTACACTTTTTCTTCTTTTATTATTATTTTTTGACCATTTGATTTTCAAAAAAATCCATTTGGAATGGAGGGCACATGAGATAAAAATTAAATTTACATTTTTTTAAAAGACAGAGGGACAGTGAGAGAGAGAGAGAGAGAGAGAGAGAGAGAAGCAGAGAATCAATTTTATTTAGTTTTTCATGTGGCTTTCGTTGCTCTGACACTTCATTGAGTACATGGTGTTGGCGTTTGAATTCAGTTCCTTGCTCATGCCAAAATTGCTGTAACCCCTGAGCCACGGCTCCAGCCCCTGAATTTACATTTTAGTGCAAATCATTGCACAGTTTTCCTAGAGCCACTTCACAATTTTATTTTTTCTGTGGATTGAAATATTACTTTTCTAGACTAAATTCTGATCTGACTGGGTCTGTTCTGGTGTTTCTGTTTTGTTCATTGTTTTATATACTAGATTTATAATTTGTCTTGGCAGCTGAAAACAAGTTTGCCTTATTCTTGATTGTTCATAAGAATTTTTGAAATCCAGAACCATTGTTTTTTCAGATGTCAAAAATTTTCAAGGTGATTTTGAGTAAGTGCTCATTAACCTGAAGAGAATTTATAGCTTTCCAACATTAACTCTTGCCGTCAGACCCATGATATAACATGAATCTTCCCATCTGAATTTTCTCAGTGAACCTTCATAAAGCATCATTTTCTCTATAAAGATTCTGCACATTTCTTGTTAAATCTATACCAAGACTCTTGTTTTTGTTATTATTATAGATGGAACCCTTTACTCATTATACTTACTAGGTGGTTATTGTTGCTATTGGAAACATTATTGTTTAGATACATTCTGTAATTGTTGAGTTTACTGGGTAATTGATTTCAATTGATGATTATCTCAACTTTTCTGTGTGACTGTAGGGGATGCAAATAATGTTATTTTGGTTTCCTTTTCAATAATTGCATTTTTTATTTCTTCTTGTCTTACTGCATTGGCTAAATATTTAGGGAAAAAATTCCACTATAGTGAGAGTGATGAACATGTTTACCCCATCCTTGATATATTTTAATCTTTTCACCTTCACTAACATGTGGTTGGCCAAAGTTTTGTAAGATTATTTAGTATGTGTTCTTTGACATTGTTAGAATTTTGTACTGGAATTATGGTAACTTTACAAAATCAACAAGGGGACTTTCAAAAAAATTATGTAGTCTGGAACATTTTATATAGTAATAGTATTGCCAATTTCTTTAAATTTTGAAATAATTTGCTCATAAAATCTTTTGAATCTAAACCCTTGACAGTCTTTCCCAATTCTTTCCATGGCATTTATTTGTTCACTTCTTTTGGGTATAATTTTGGTAATCTAACCAAGCCTAGTGACTGGTAGTTCCAGCCACTCAGGACACTGTGACAGGAGGATCTCTTGAGCTTAAACATTTGAGACCAGCCTGGGCAACACAGTGAGATCCAACCTCAAAAAACAAACAAACAAACAAAAACTCAATTTTTTCTTTTTTGAGTAATCTACATTTCTTTGAAAATTATCTATTTTATAGAGACTTTTAAAAAATTTGCTGTAGTGTGGCACAATTCTCTGTGTTTTCTCCTCTTACTATTCCTACTCTCCTGCTCTTCCTCCTTTTTTTGTACCAGGGATTGAACTCAGGGACACTTAACCACTGAGCCATATCTCCATTTTTCATTTTGAAAACAGGGTCTCCCTAAGTTGCTGAGGCTGGCTTTGAACCTGTGATCTTCTTGCCTCATCATCCTGGGCCACTGGGATTACGGGCATGTGGCACCACACTGGGCTTAGTATGGTCTTTTTCAACGTAAAATTCCTCAGATCGCCCCCATTACCCTGAGGAGGCACTCTAGGATTCTTTTTCTTTTCTTTTCTTTCTTTTTTGCTTGTTTTTGATCATCTTTTTAAGGAGTATTAAAAGGAACATAAGTATGCAGGGTTTCTTGAGTCCCTAAACAATCCAAGGGCCTGACATTTTCATTAATGAATGGTATTTGAAAGACATTGGATCCTAAGGTAAAAATAAATGCATTAATAATTTTCTTCCAGTATTGATATTCACAGAAATCTCAATTTGTTGAAAACATTATTTTTTTGTGGGGAGGGGTAACTGAACTTATCTCCTTTTAGTTCTTTGATATTTTTTCCACATTTTTATTAGTGCATTAAAATTGTACATATTGATAGGTTTTGTTGTTACATATATATATATATATATATATGTAAAAGTTTCTGTTGTTGTTGTTTACTTATTTGCTTTAGTCAATAGTATGACTATAGAGAAGACTTTCATAACTAGTTTAAGGACCTAATCTGGCCAATATGCAATTTAAATAGTAGTCTTTATATATATATATAATATAATTTGGTCAATATCCCATGCAAGCACTCGCCCTCCCCCCTCTTGTCCCATGGTCCCTTTCTTCTGCTGATGGGCACAGAATATACCTTTTTTTTTTTACCTCCCCCATTTATCCTTCCTTTTTCCCTTCCTGTCCTTCCTGCCCCTCTCCCTTTCTCTTTCCTGTATTCTGCTAGACTTCCTTTAGTTCATCTATTAATTTGTATTTAAATGGTTCATTATGTAGTCTTAACCTTCCCTTCCCCTTTCGTTTATTTTAGTCTAGCTTCCACAAAGGAGTGAAAACATACTTTTGAATATCTTAGTTTGGCTAATTTCGATTAGCATGATATTCTCCATTTCCATCCATTTTCCAGTGAATGCCATGATTTCATTCTTTCTAATAGCTGAGTAGAACTCCATTTTTATGTACATACCACAGTATCTTAATTCATTCATCTAGTGATGGGAATCTGGGCTGATTCTATAATTTAGCTATTGTGAGTTGCGCTGCGATAAGCATTGACATGGCTGAGGACACAGCCTTGGATTCTTCACATTGAAAACAAGTCTTTCAGAATTAAGCCTTTCTCCAATTTTCTAGCCTTATCTTTTGCCATCAGCCCCCTTTTATGCCAGCACTAGTAAAAATATTTTCATGTCTGTGAATTGTATACATTTTTACCCTTTATTTTGAATAGTTTCATTTTTTGTCTTAAATTTATTCATGAGATGTACTTTATCTTTTTTAATACTTCAATTTGTTTTACTTTTGTTATTTTTTCATTTTTTCAAAATCATTTGATTTAAAATTTTAGTTTATTTTTATCTTTTTAAAAATTACTGATGAAGACTGGAGTGGTCGCTCAGTGGTTACGGTGCTTGCCTGGCATGTGCAAGGATGTGAGTTCAAACCCTAGCACCACGTACACAACCAAGTGTCAGAGCAATGAAAGCCACATGAAAAACTAAATAAAGCTGATTCTCTCTCTCTCTCTATCTCACTGTCCTTCTCTCCTAAAAAAGAAAAAAATTACTGATGAACAAATTAAAGACTATATATTATCCCTTTGATTCCAGATTAGAGAGCATTTCATAAATTAATGTATAAAGTTTTCTATATATCCTAGAACTGCACTGTTTTTTTCTCTGTAATGTAAAGTTGTTTTTTTTTTTATGAATGAATTTCAAAAATTCTAAGGTGCTGGGACTAATTTGTAGGGTATGATAATTTTTTTGTTAGTAATTTCCAGATCTGTTCTAGGGTGAACTGAAGACTGTTCCAGAGTGAATTGAAGATGTGAGTTAAACATTTTCTACTTTTTGGAACAAATTGTCACTTTTTCATAATAAGAGTATTTTTAAGATGCAAATCTTAATATGTTCTTTTTCTATGTAAAATTCCTCAGATTTCTCTCAGTACCTTCAGGACACAATCTTAGCTCCTTAATATTGAAAAGTAAGAATTAGAATTTAGCCTCTCTTCATTTTTCTAGCTTTGGCCATCAGTCCCTTCACCTTCAGCACTGCAACCATCCTCCCCTTTAGATATTCCCATAGAGTTGGGAACCCTTTTTTGGGCATCCACTTTGTGTAACCCCCTAGTTCAGCATTTGCATTTTGTTACAGTGTTGTGTCTACACATCAATCATTCTGTTAGTGAACTCCCTGGGGTCCTGGTCACTTTGTATGTTCAGTGTAAAGAGCAGGGCCCGGCATATACCTGGCATCAGTAAAGATGGACTGAATTGACCTTGAATGACAAATGAAAGGGTGGCATGGGACTGTAGGCCTCATTTTTAGATAAACTGGTTGACACTACTGATCCACAGCATGAGATTAGGCATAAAAGAATATTTTTTAAAACAAAGTGAAATATGTGTTCTATATTGGTAATAAATTATTGCCATTTATTAATAAGATTAAAGGTAATTCTATCTGGTGGTGCTATTACATAGAAGTGTACTTGTCCTAAAGTTAGGAGGAGAAGTAGTCTAGATCGTGGGAACAGCAGATCCCGAGCTGCATCTAGCAAGCAACCAGACCATGATTCGCTCAGGCACAGTGTCACGCAAGCTCTCAGGCCCTCAGCTTCCAGATCTGTCAGGAGAGAACATTGAATTTCTAATAGCTAAAACAGGCTTCCTTTGGTAAATGCAAAAACAAACAAACAAACAAACAAACAAAAAACAATAACTCACAACACTAAAAGAAGATGCATTTTTATATTTTAGGATTAATTTTTTAACTACTTAGATTCCTGAAGTAGAATGCAGAATTTCATATACTACACATGTTTTTTCTGCAGAAAGGATTTAATTGGGTTCTAAAAATGTCTATGTTCTAGAAAAGCTTAAGAAGCATCTCAGAGGGATTCCAAACCTAAGGGTCACAAGTCCTGTTGAAATGTGGGAGAAGTCTTATGTCCTTTTCCTGTCAAACTTCCCTATCATATCATTCTCTCAACTGTCAGTCAATCTGAGACTTCGACATCAACTTCCATGTTGAATGCATTCTACTCTTCCAGTGAGGAGGGACAAAAGGGAATGATCCTGTCCCTGGCTTTAAAAGCTTAATATGTCATTGGGGACAGAAAAAAAATGTGTAAAGTTAGCAAATAATACTTCTGATACAAGGCAAATACATTGCTCACAGGCTGAAGTCTCCCCTTTTTATCTTGAACGTTGACAAACGATGAGAAAAACTTTTTAAACAATTACCTATAGTCATGCTTAAAACAAGAGAGGAAATGTCCATTAGTCAGAAATGGAGAAGTTTCCATAAAATAATTTAATACATGGGCCATACTGGGATTTGGATGCTTTAGCTGGTTGGTCAATGGGAAAAGGGAACCCGTGGGCTCAGGCTGGAATCCCATTACACTAAAAGCCTGAGGCAGGACTGTATAGAGCTAAGACCTGGAAACACACGTTCCTTATTAAAGGTGGGAGTGGGAAAAAAACCCCAAAACGGTGGGAGTGGGTAGCAGAAACACCTTGCTTTTATGCCTCGGATTGTGGCTAGGATCTGAGGAATGCCAGACAGAGTGACAGAATTTTGGTGCA